>JACCGJ010022689.1:0-61347 GCA_013407085.1 Atriophallophorus winterbourni
GAAACTAACTTTCTAACAAGTGCTATGACAGACTCCGTCAGATATACATGTTGACTACACAGATGAAATATCACCAGTAACGTCAGAATAAACACATTAATGACACCCTCAGAAACACAAGCATTGCAGTGCAAAGATACTGAAAACTCAAACTCAGAAAACGGTTATACAAAACCACAAAGATCCGGCTTTCCGGGAATCGGACAAATAGACACCATCCATAAATTATGGCTACATACCCAAACCAGTATTAAATGGCGTTCTCTTAAAAATGAGCTTAATTAACGCAATTGAGCCCTCAGTTATCTGTTGACATTATCGCTGAAACTGTGACGTGGTTCCAGGATCATGAAAATGGTTGCGAGCTGGCAATGCCCAACATGATCCAGGTTCGGCGAGACTGCTCAGGAACAGATGGTGGAGTAGCTGTGTATTACCACGAGCGTCTTTACTGTAAAACTGTTTCTGATATACGGTTTGAGCTAGAGGATACGATGTGGTGTAGTTTGTGCATGGAAATCGGATAGAACTTGGTATTATTTACCGCGCATCCACCTAATCTGGTGCTCATAACGAAATGTTGCTAGAAATGATGCCTAACGCTGGAGATCTGAACGGAACCCAATTACTAATAATTGGTGATTTCAACCTTACGCAGCTTTACACCGAAATATTGTACCCGCAGCAATCACTTGAGTACAAATTGCGCGAGATGATCAAACTCCTTCCGTTTTACAACCACGTAAATTCATTCACTTCACAGAGAGGCCCCGACTAACCTCCAATCCTATATTTGATTCTAACATCAGAAGCAACCGCAGTTGACTCAGTGCAGAATCATAGTCCTTACTAATGCAGAAACTAACTGTTTCAGCCTTTTAAGATACATCTGTATGAAAATAGACGCAGACGCAATTTATATTCGGAAAAGAAAAGCTAAAACATTTTGTTTAAAACTACGCAGCCGCAATCGAAATTGGATAGTCGTACGAAATTGGGTATGAGCTACATACAGGAGCATTCGAACAGGCGTATCCTGGGAACATTTTCGAAATGTCCGAAAAAAGGTGAGGTCCTTATTTCGCGAATACCAGAAATATCGCCTTCGGATGCTCATAGAACAGATAGAAAGTTATTCTAAGATAATCTACACGATCCTAAACAACGCGATTAAGGTTAAACCGGGAGATTTTCGTATTCAGACAGTAGACGGATGGACAGATAATGACCGGGATACGGCTGATGCCCTTGCAACATATTATGCGCAAATATTTTGTCGAAAGGTTTTGCCCCTGTCAACAACTTTGCCGTTCGAAAATGAGGTGGAATTTCTATGTGATATCGATGTGAATCCGACGATTGCGCGAAAGCTTTGACACAGGCTAAACGTTAAAAATCCCATGGGAAGATGGAATAAGGCCGGCTCTTCTGAATTCAAGTGAGCTGGAGTTTTACAGCCCAATATGTGATTTATTAAAACGCTCATTAAAACGGGAATCGTACCAGCTGACGGGAAAACCGGAGTTATTACACCATTCTCTAAAGGTGGCAGTGGTTCGGATCCGGCCAATTACCGTTATGTGACGCTCCTTTCAATGGTTTCTAAAGTATTGAAACGTTTGGTGCGCGAAAGTGTTACCAGGCACATCGAGAGCCATGTAATTCTTTCTCAGACACAACATGGGTTTAAGAAACATACTCATGCTTGTCTAACCTGCTCACGACTTTAACAAAAATTGGACGCAAGCATTAGACGAATAGAGTTGCGTAAGTGCCTGTTACTTAGATAAACACAAAGCATTCAATCTAGTTGATCACTCCTCAATACTGCAGAAGCTGCACGATGTTAGCGTCGCTGGAATTCTACTTTTATGCTTCACAACTTACCTGTCTGAACGCAAAGCAAATGTCAGGATAAATGGCAAAATTTCCCGTACTATTGAAGCTACCAGCGATGTCCCGAAAGGTTCAGTACTCACTCCAATACTGTTCTTAATATTTATAAATGATCTAGAGAAGCTGGTACGATGTAAATTTGTTCTTTTCGCCGATGATGTAAAAATTTGGTTGGAAATCAACTCTGTTGAGGATCGTCTAGATTTACAAGCCAACCTAAACCATAACACGCATAATGCTGTTTTCATAGACAAATTCAAATGATATCAAATTTTAGTGACCGGCATGTCAGACCCTATGCGCGTAATACAAAGGTCGTTATTTTACTACAATAAAATCCCGCAGGTGTTGATTGATTTTTGCAAGAAAATACATGCTTCTTAAAATTCCTGAAGTTTATTGATTATAATTGTGATACTTTATTTCATGTGCTTTAGAAGTCCAGCAAATGAGTGCTTTTGAAAGTCACGTTCATGTCTAAGGAAAGAGAAAATAGAGGGAGAGCACGGAAATTTTACGGTTCATTAAATACAAAGAACATAATAACTAAAATGATACGACAATAATAAAATATCAATAAAATATATCATTATAGACATCAAGAGAAATCGAAGTTATACGTTTTATTCCATGAGAATTTTTATCCAAAATATCTGGAGAAGCTCAGTTGAAAACGTATCAAAAATCATTGCAATGACATTCATTCAACTGGCAAAATAGTACAAACAAAAATTGTTTGTATGACTATTGTTTTTGCGGCCCTGCTTTAGAGTTATAAGTAAAGGGAGCCAATCATG
Source organism: Atriophallophorus winterbourni (assembly GCA_013407085.1). Taxonomy (NCBI): domain Eukaryota; kingdom Metazoa; phylum Platyhelminthes; class Trematoda; order Plagiorchiida; family Microphallidae; genus Atriophallophorus; species Atriophallophorus winterbourni. Next base: position 2,694 of record JACCGJ010022689.1, read on the forward strand.
ACTTGTTTGATGATTAGCATAATACCACTCCTCATCATGACAAACGACTGGTAAGTACCGAAGATCCGACGACAATGGAAGCAAACTCGGAGGAATTTGTGTTTTAGAAGTATGTCACGAGAACGGGTCAAGCGACGACATCTTCGTAAAAAGGATCGGATGAAGAAAATTACCAGCTAATGAAGGCTATGCAATTCATCAAGATCGGTCAAACGTGACGAACGTGGTGAGGACTCCAAACGATAAAGACTGACAAATCAAATCGAAGTGACAACCGGCACAGAACGAGTTGAAGACATTGTTGTGATCCCGTAAGGTGCCTATACCATTTGTGACGAGTTTTTCGTTGTACAAAAACGCATCAACCCATTATCGTTTTCTGGTGTTGTGTAATTTTAAGGAGAACGTTATTCGCTATGAAACGGTTAACCTGAGGATGAATCTGGACGCAATTGGCAAGTGAATGGGAAACGGAAGATGGCGTGGTTGACGTTGCATCGGGAGTCTTTGAAACCTTAGGACGGGAAACGCAATTCTATCTTAATTGATATGACGTAAATATCACCTCCATTCCTCTACAATATACTGCATCGGGCTTACACTGAATTAAATCACTCGATTCAATCCTTTCCTATAAATTCCGCGTGTGCACGCATTTCTATCATATACACTTCAAGATGGGTTTCTTGTTGCTTGCACTCACCATTTTTTCTAATTCATTCAATCTGGATTTTAATATTATGTATCGTTACTGCTTGATGCGCAACGTAGTAATCGCGATCCAAAACTATTCAAATCAATTTTTTGTAATTTAAAAAGGACAGCTTTTAAGCCTTTCTATTTTCAATTAGTTTCATGTGAAAACGCAGCGCTACATGCAGTGCATAATATATTATAAAGTAAATTTTGATCAATGGAGACGTAAACAAAATAGTGTGAATACATACGAATATTCTATGATTCAACTCTCACGCTGGAAGCATAGTTTTCCTTGTTTGTAAAATCAATTTTTAATAAAATATTGGTTGTAGAACAAACATGATTACGCGACTGATTGATCGTTTGGGAGATTCGAATGGTTGGATTTAAGAAAAACCCAAAGTCATTTCGCAACAATTTCCCAATTACGTCGTTTTTGACCTAAAAGAAATACACTTGCTAATCACAAACTAAACACAAGTCCACGTACCACTTTATTTAACCGGTGTATTTCGCGTAGTTTTAATTCAAGGTTTTTAATGGTCTAAAAAGCAACAAGCTTAACAACAACCATAGGATGGTAAAAATTGAAATTTAAGTGTATAAACAATATAAGAACATAGATTAAACAGTATATAAGTGTTCTGGAAACGAATAATGCAATAAAAATTCGTCTAATTTCGTCTTAAAGTCATGCAAGTTAGTGGCGTGAGCAACGGTTGAAGGTAAACTGTTCCAAGTAAAACAGACACGGACAGAGTAAAAATACCTTCTACAGTTCGGGCGGGAATGCGGTACGACCAGCACATATTCATGGGTCCGATAATTCCTCGTATCCCTTCGCGTGAATAAATCCTGTAAGGGATGGTCCGGGTAATGGAATGTTTTGTAAAGTAAGATAAGGTCTCCTCTCATTCATCGATAGGGAAAATCGAACAGATTCAGTTGAGCTATCCTTTCTGTATATGGTTTGTTTCGGATGCTGAGAACTAGTTTCGTTGAGCGGTGATAGATTCGCTACATAAGTTTCACATCCCTCTTGAGCCACGTAGACCATGACTGCACACCGTATTCCATGACTGGTCTCAAGTATGTATTCATGATCCTTGGGAATATATTGGGCGAAAATTTCCCAAATACACGTTTGAGTAGACTTAGAACACGTGTTGCTTTTTCAAAGGCACTGTTAGTTTGAAGTGATGTTTTTAAACTGGAGCATATCCAGACACCCAAATCTTTTTCTTCACTGCAATTTTCAAGGACATGCGAACCTATGTGATATGTGAACTCTACTCGATTCCCCACATTCATGATCCTGCATTTGTTGAAGTTAAACGGCAGTTTGTTCTTCAACGACCAGCTGTGAAGCGTATCAAGATCCTTTTGTAATAGCAGACAGTCTTCTGGACTACGAATGCTGCGCCAAATCTTTATGTCGTCCGCAAATAACGAAATGTTACATCGAACAATTTCCGGTATTTCATTGACATAAACCAGAAAGAGGATCGGACCAAGGACTGAGCCTTGGGGAACTCCGCTAGTTGCTGCAATTGGTTTGGATAATGCACCATCAACACGTACCTGGTTAGTGCGATTTGTTTGGTAGTCATTTAGCCAATTCAACAACTTTCCAGTGATACCAAGCCTTTCAAGCTTCAGCAGTAGTAGGGAATGGTCAACACGATCGAATGCTTTTGAAATATCTAAGTAGCACGCGTGTATTGCTTGTCCTTTATCTACCGATTTTGTCCAATCATCTAGCGTTACCAGTAAATTAGACAAACATGAATAATTTCGTCTGAATCCATGCTGGTTCCTCGAAAGCAACTGATTATTTTCGAAATGTTTCATTAGATCGTCAACAATGAGTCGCTCAAGTATTTTTGAAATCAATGGTAACAGAGTAACGGGTCGGTAATTGGAAACATCGGAGCGATTTCCACCTTTGTAAATTGAAGAAATTATTCCTTGTTTCCAATCTGTAGGAATCACTCCGCTTGCCAGCGTTTGCTCGAACAAATAAGTGAGTGGTTTGTATAGCAAACTCGCAAATTGCTTCAATATTTTCGTGGTTATTCCGTCGGCCCCAGGAGACTTTCCGGTTTTAAGATTAAATAAACCTTGGAGGACGCGTTTCTCAGTGACACTTATTTCACTTAGGGCAACCGTGTTTGAAATTGTTGGATTTGGGCCGTTTATTGCATGTTCTATCGGGTTGAATACCGATGAATAAAACGTTGCTAAAGCATCAGCAGTTTCTGCTGCAGTTGTTGTTGGTCCAGTTGATGTGTTCACGGACGCTACTCCATGTTTCACCTTAGCTTGATCGTTAACCATACGATATAATATTTTTGGGTTTCGCTCCATCATGCTTGATTTCACTTCTTGGAAGCACAACTTGTATTGGATGACAAATTTGTTTACTTTGTTCCGCAGTGAAAGGAATGTTTCCCAGTTCTCGGATGATGGGTTTTGCCGATGGTGTCGCCAAGCAATGTTTCGTACCGTTACCCACTTACGAGTTCGGCTTCTTAATTTAAATTCAAAGTTTTTTCTTGAGTTCCTGAGGACAAATTCGGAGCTCACTTCGATTGAACTTTTGAGATTAGATATTAGCCATATCCAAACGTCATGTACGTTGCTGGTTTCCGGTTGGCAGTTAAACGTGTTTTTCAGAGCATCACTCAACGCCATAGTGTTGATCCGCCTAACTCTTTTACGGGCATCATTTGTTCTTACAGCTTCAAACAGATAGTCAAACTGGATGACGACGTGATCACTTAGTCCCAGTGGACTTTCGTAAGCAACGTTATCAATGTCATGTTCATTGCTTGTCAGAACGAGATCTAAGAGTGAGGGTAAATCGTTTCCGCGGTATCGGGTATTACATGTAATGTGGTTATAAAGAGGAATATCGTCAAACAACTCACTGAATGCGCGCTCGAGTGAGTGTTCTGGGTAAATGATACTGCTCTGCAGATTCGGTAAATTGAAGTCACCCATATTCAAAAATTCACAAGTGTATCTGGAAGTAACCATGCGAATTTTATCCAGTAGGGCTAGGTTGTAAGTTTCCTGTGCAGTCGGTGGGCGATATACTACTCCCAAAACACAGTCTTCGCCGTTAGCTAGTCGGATTGAGCACCATAGTGTATCCAGTAACACGATGTCCGGATCCGTAATCTCACGGCACAGAAGGTTTTGGCTATAATACAAAGCTACTCCTCCTCCTCTGGTTTCACGGTCATGACGAATAAGTGACATTCCTGGTAATTCTAGTTCACTATTTGTTTGCTGAGTCTGCAGCCACGTTTCCGTTACGGCGATGATGTCTGGTGAACATCTCAGAAAAACTGCACGCAGTTCACCGATTTTGTTTCCGAGACATTGTGCGTTGATGTAGATGCATTTCATAGTTGTTTTTCTCAACAAGGATGTGGCGTGGGGAAGAAGGCTAGTAGAGTGCAGAATATATGTTAGGCCGACTCCTCCAGAGTCGGCAACTGAAGGTTTTTTGCTTGCAGGGATGCTTGATCGTTTTGGAGTTGTACTGTTGGAACACAGTGATCTATCGTATCGGCTGAAATTGTTTCTGGCACGTCAACAACTGATTGACTTGGTAGTGTTTCTATTGAACTTAGTGGTGCATCTATCTTTCCAATATGGTGTTTCGATGCACCTATTCTAATTTCTCGCGGGATTATTCTGCGGCCATTTTGCCAACGAGTTTTGACCGTGTTCAACATATCATCACGCAAGAACGTTATTTTAAGGGGCTTAGGACCGATGCCCTTATAATTCGTAGATTTGGGGATGCGGAACGTGTCCGTCACAGCTACATCATGCAAACCAAGTATATCACTGAGGAATCTCCATTGTAACTGATCGTGTTTGCGCTGCACCGCTTTATCAGTTGCTTCATCAGCTTCTGGAACTCCCAAAAGGATTATACTTCGATCATCCCTCTGTTTAGTTTGGTTTTGTTGCTGGTCCTTTCGGGCCCTTTCCCACCAGGGCACATCAGCAAACATCCTTGCAGTGGTCTCTGAACGCTCCTTACGCAGGAGAAAAGCGGATAGTAAGATGTTTTCAAGATCCGTTTCAGAGTGAACCGTGATTCTAAGCAATCTTGGCTGGTCCAGGTTTGAAGAAGTAGGTTTACGACTTAGTCGTATCAATGATAGTGGTTCAACTGGCTCCAAGTCCATGTTGTTGCACAACCTTTTCCATTCTTCTTTATCGTGCTTTAGCCTGTCCCCTAGTAAGGTGGCACTCGTTTCCTTTACGTTGGTGCAAATCACGCTTAGTCCATGGACTGAATGTACACTGTGTGTTTGGCGCTTTCGCTGGTTGCTGGACGTTTCAACTACCTTAGATCGAATACCTATAGTGTCCACTTTGGGAGTGTTTTGCACCATGACTTTTGGTTTTGAACCTGAGGGTTTTCGCTGATCCTTCGGGTGAGCAGGTGGCTTTGGCTTCGTATCTTTTTGCGGACCAGGGATGTTTTGGGCAGACAGGCCTTTAACAGTCGCATTTGTAAAGGTGGCCTTTTGATGAAAAGGACACTCCGGCACATTTGCAACAGCTGAACATTCGTGTTGAAAGATCGAAGATTTAGCGTTTATCTGACTGGTTTTACCGTCAGTGGTTACCGATTTATCGAAAAACATACTGGCAAACTGAGAATCTTGAGTCTCTACCGGTCTTCAACGTTTGTATGATAAGCTCTAAGCTCAGCATCCGATCATCTAGGTTGCTTTGTGCAACACTTGTGCGAGCAGTTAAATCTGCGTTTGGTTTAGCTCGACAACTTTTGCACACGTAGCATACACCAGGCATGTTTTCATCCATCAGGATCGATAGCGTATCCGGGGTCAATGATTTGTCACATTTCGCGTGACATTTGTGGGAACAGTTTTGACACGTAACAGATTTGACCTTGCCACTGACGACTTTCATGCAGACGACAAACGTTTCGCGAACATCAGATTGTTTCATGTTAACGGGGTCAACCAAAAGTACAAATCAGAGTACAAAAATCGATACGGCTGCGGTTGGTTTGTGTGGTATTGGGCGGAGTTGACGGAAAATGACGGGTTGTCGGAAAATTTCGCCACTCGATTTAGCTGCTAATTTGCCAGATTCCCTTTGAGATTTTTGGCGTGAATTTGATATCACGTTGTGTATTCCTCCGAGTAGTTCCGGACAATGATAAACACCGATGGGGTAATCGAACAGCAGAAACACAAAAGCGATTCAAATAAACGAACAAACTGTAGAAAAATCCACGATTGACGTACACAAAGAACGACACGTCGCAGATGGATGATTCTTGTATGAATAGATCCGACGTAGCAAGCTTTCATATAGATATCCAAAAATCAAACCGATGGGATGAAAACCAAGAAAGTTATATCCAGAAATATCGGAGGTCAAAATTAATCCAACCGCACGTCACGTCAAGGCATCACACCGGATGTGCTCAGGTTCTGTCACCGTCAGCTTTGTGAACCGCTCTCCAGCCTGTTTAACTATTCGTTGCTTAAGGGAGTTGTACCGAAAGATTGGAAGTGCGGCGTGATAACACCTATCTTCAAAGGCGGTTGCCGATCTGACGCTGGAAATTATCGTCCCGTCACACTTTTACCTGTAATTGCTAAGCTCATGGAATTTAGAGTCTCGAAAAGAATGGTTGCACACTTTTAATCGCTTAATTTGTTTTCGCCAGCACAGCATGGATTTCGATTTCAAAGATCCTGTCTCACAAATCTTCTCATAGCATTAGACGACTGGACGAAAGATTTGGATAGAAGTTCTTGCATCCACGTCTGTTACCTAGACATTTCGAAAGCTTTTGACAGAGTCAATCATCATCTGCTTTTTCGAAAACTGATGCGTTCAGGAATATGTGAACCACACATCTCATGGTTGAACGACTATCTGTCAGATCGCGACGCCCGAGTTAAAGTTAACCGAGTGATATCCAAAACGTTCAAAACCACCAGTGGAGTCCCACAAGGGTCTAAGATTCAAGGATACAAGGATTTATGGTTAAAAAAGTTAATACTTTACAACACCACAGGATTACGGTATGACTAAAAACAGGAAAAATACAATAGTATAAAAGCAATAGTGAATATCAAATGTAAGGCTCACGAATGTTATTCTTTTGCATATGTAAGTCCAATTTCGCTTTAAACGCCGCCAGGCAAGGAGAGTCCACCACATGTTGGGGTAGGGAATTTCAAAGAAATATAGCACGTACGGCGAAAAAATGGCGCCGACAATCAATACGGGAACTTGGAACGTAAAGGGATAAGGTATGTCCGCGTGTCACTTTCCCATCACACACATCGAGCAAGTGTTTTAGTGGATGTCCTTCAATAAACACAATTCTATATGTCAGAATAATATCGCGTCGCGTCCTCTTTTGGGTAAAGTCGCATAGACCCAGACGACGCAATCTTTCGGTGTACGGCACATTGCGAAGACCAATCACTAACTTTGTTGCTCTATGATAGATTTTATCGAAGAGAGCAATGTCTTTTCGCAGCCAAGGAGCCCAGACCTCTACCGCATACTCCATCGTAGGGCGAAGGTAGACATTCATTATCCTTGGTAAGGTTACCAGAGAGAATCTTCCAAATATTCTTCGAAAGATACTCAACAATCTGTTTGCCCGTCGATACATGTTCTGGCAGTTCGCTGTGCTCTTCAGGTTCCCGCTAATCCACACTCCAAGATCTTTTTCCAACGAGCTCCATGCTAGGTTTTCAGTTCCTAATCGATATGTTCAAGGAACATTCTTGCCAAGATGGAGCATCTTACATTTCTGTATGTTGAATGACATGTCATTCATGACCGCCCAATTCGACACGCTGTCCATGTCCATTTGCAGTTTCTCACAATCCTCTACAGAACTTATTGGCGTCCAAATTTTCATGTCATCCGCGAACAGGACCATTTTGGACGATATGAGGGGGGGGGTAAATCATTTATGTTCAGCAGAAAGAGGAGTGGGTCTAGCACAGATCCTTGTGGGACTCCACTGGTGGATTTGAACGTTTGGGATAGCGCTTCGTTAACTTTAACTTGGGCGTCGAGATCTGAGAGATAGTCGCACAACCACGAGAGGAGTGGATCACATATTCCTAAACGCATCCGTTTTTGAAGAATTAAATGATGATTGACTCTGTCAAAAGCTTTCGAAATGTCTAGGTAACAGACGTGGATGCGAGAACTTCTATCCAACTCCTTTGTCCAGTCGTCTAACGCTATAAGAAGATTCGTTAGACACGAGCGATGAGATCGAAATCCATGCTGCGCTGGCGAAAACAAATTCTGCGATTCAAAGTGTGCAACCATTCTTTTCGAGACTATACGTTCCATGAGCTTAGCAATTACAGGTAAAAGTGTGACGGGACGATAATTTCCAGCGTCAGATCGGCGAACGCCTTTGAAGATAGGTGTTATCACGCCGCACTTTCAATCTTTCGGTACAACTCCCTCAAGCAACGAATAGTTAAACAGGCTGGAGAGCGGTTCACAAAGCTGACGGTGACAGAACCTGAGCACATCCGGTGTGATGCCATCCGCTCTTGGTGATTTTCTTACATTTAGTTTGAGTAAATGACTTGCAACAATCATTGGATTTATCGAAATATCGCACAATGTTTCGATTCCTGGTTCGATTGAATACTCAAAACGTTCCACTAGAAACTTTGGCACGAACACTTTAGAGTAGTAAATTGCTAGAGCGTTTGCGGTTTCCAACGCTGTTTCAGTGAGTTTTTCACCATTCTGGATGGGAAAAATACCTGGTTTGACTTTCGCTTTCGCGTTCATGATTTTGTATAGTAATTTAGGGTTGCGTTCCATTTTTGACATCAACATCAATTGGTGCGCTTCCTTATCCTCTCGAATAAGTGCAGTCACTTTGTTGCGTAACACACGGAAATGTTGCCAAGAAGTAGAAGTATTGTTGGCTTTGTGCTGCACCCACGCTGCTCGCTTCATTGCTATCCACTTTTTGTTCTGCTACGGACAACAAAACGAAGTTCATGGACGCACCTTTTCTGAACGATCTGTGAGTTCTCGTCTATCTTCATTTTCAGAAAACCTACAAGTTCGTTCCATTGCGCGTCAGGGGTTATGTTGTCCATCTGAAAATGCGGAATCTGCACGAGCGATTTACTCAGGGCCAGTTTATCTACCCGTCGAACCACCCCATTCGGAGCAAGCGATTGCTGAGTACTGCAAACATAATCGAACACAAGCACTGAATGGTCGCTAAGACCCAGCGGAGCCTGGAATTCGATCGATTCGATAGATTGTTCTTCCGATGTTAACACCAAATCCAAGACAGAGGGGCGGTCAGAACCTCTCCTCCGGGTGCATTCGAGAACATGGTTGTATAACGGGACTGAATCGAGTACCTCTCTGAATCGGTATTCTAGCGTTTGTGGGGAGTGATCGTCCTTGAGATAAAGGGTGAACAGATTAAAGTCACCCATAATAATTGTCGTTGCTTGCTGGGTGCGAGTCAAGCGCTGAAGCACTTGGATCAACCTTTCGTTGTACGATTCCGTAGATGAAGGGGACCGGTAGACCACACCAACAATGCAAACTTCACCAGACATCAGCGTTAAAGAGCACCAAATTGTATCCTCAAGCGTGAATTCTGTCTTGTCTGTTGAATGGCACTGGAGTCGATTATGGTAATAAAGAGCAACACCACCACCACTTCTCTCTCGATCGTTCCTTATCAAATTCATATTTGGAATTGATATCTCCGTTTCAATCAATTGGGAAGAATACCATGTTTCTGTAATGGCGATTATGTCAGGTGAGTAGCGCGAACATATATCGGTTAGCACAGCTAATTTGTTTGGAATGCTTTGTGCATTTGTATATAAACATCTTATAAAGTTTGTGGTGTTCAAATCATTGAAAGTTATCAAAGGGCCGACTCGGTTAGAGTCGGAATGCTCAAGTTTTTTGGAGCCATCACATGACATTCAGGTTGAACCTCATCACTAGGCGTTTGAGGGTCGGTACTATCCGTTTGCTTGCTACCGGCTATTACCTTGGGCAAGCTCAACTTGACGTTTGGGGGTAGGTTTTTTCTATTAGCTTTCCATTCACTTTTGATAGTATCAGTCATTTCGGTTGTGAAGAAGGTTAGCTTTAAAGGGCTAGGACCTTGCCCTTTATAGTTGGCAGATCGCGGTATCCTAAAAGCATCCACAAGTACGGTATTTTTAATACCAATTGTTTCGGCTAGATATTTCCACTGTTTGTGGCCGTGCTCAGACTTTTCTTGAGAAGGTACGTCAGCAGAATCTTCCGGAACACCAAGAATTACAATACTTCTTGGATTACGTTCTTCACGATATTTCTGCGACGACTTTCGCTCCCACCATGGTAGGTCTGCATGGATACGACATGTAGTATCTGGAACACCTCTCAGAATGTTAGCATTGAAGAGTACGTTTTCCACGTCCTCCGCAGATTGCAGCGTTATTCTTAAAAGGCGAGGATCATCCGTGTGAGGAGAATTCAGGTGGCGATTTAGTCGAACTATTGATGAGTGAGTAACCGCGGCCAATCTCATCTGACTGCAGATTTAAACCACTCAGCTAAGTCATGTTTTTGCTTAGCTTCAAACAGCGTTTCCTGCGACTCGGTCACGTTTGTACATATAACGCTAAGGTTTACACCCGCGGACTTTATTTTATAATTTGACTCAGTCATTTTAGTAGTGGATTTTTTGAGTCCTTTCTCGGTTTCGTTAAGGCGAGGAGTCATTGATCCCAACGAACGCTTCCCCGTTTTAGTCGCCATCTGCGCGGTTATCTGGGCAAATGTTGGCCTGCTCGAGTATGATGTTTTATCTACCGGCTGTTCGGCAGTAACCTCTAAGTCGGGTAACGACGATGCCTTTATGACGATTATTATCAGTTCATTCAGTTTTTGTATACTGGATTCCATTCCATTTAGACGGGTCTCAATATCATATTCAGGGGTTTTAGCCGCCGAGGCTGACGGTGTTGATTTGGCCTTGCAAAGCAGACAAACATAACAGACACCAGGACAATCATCTCCAATAATAATCGATACTAAATCCGAAGTCAGCGATTTGTCACATTTCGCATGCACTTTCAACAAACAGGCGTAACACGTGACAGACCTCGCCTTAGGACTTACCGACTTTCGGCAAACCGTGCACATGCATCCCGGTGCGCTTTGTATCCTTTTCGGGGTCATCCGGTCAGGGTTGTGTGCAGTACTGTTCAGTTGTGTGTGCGCAGGCAGTGGTTCTGTCGAGCGATCGATGATGAATATGGTGAGCGCGACGAAAGCGTTGCTCACTAATAAGAGCAAAGTCAGAATTGATTCCGGCGATGCGCTTCGGTAGTTGCTCTCACGACGTTGAATATATAACCAGTCGACGGCAAAGAATAAGATCTTTTCGATGACGTTAATCCCTTTGAGGTCTTGAAGCGTATTAACAGAGTTGCACGCGTAGATCCAATATGGGAAAATCAAGATAAATCCGAATTCGCTCGTATTATCGAATACCGCTACAAGAGTGGTATATCCAGAAAGCTGACTTCGAGAGGAGTCCAACAAGGTATAATATGTCCACGTACGTGTAACGGTAAGAACAGTATATCCTGATTAACAGGAGCTCAAAATAATGCGCTCGCACTGCGCGTTCAGCTAGGCCCGCTCCTCTTTAGGTTGTAATAAATGATTTACCACCCTCATATCGTCCAAAATACTTCTGTTCGCGGATGATATGAAAATTTGGACGCCAATAAGTTCTGCAGAGGATTGTGAGAAACTGCAAATGGACTTGGACAGCGTGTCGAATGACATGTCATTCAACATACAGAAATGTAAGATGCTCCATCTTGGCAAGAATGTTCCTTGGACATATCGATTAGGAACTGAAAACCTAGCAAGGAGCTCGTTGGAAAAAGATCTTGGAGTGTGGATTAGTGGGAACCTGAAGAGCACAGCGAACTGCCAGAACATGTATCGACGGGCAAACAGATTGTTGAGTATCTTTCGAAGAATATTTGGAAGATTCTCTCTGGTAACCTTACCAAGGATAATGAATGTCTACCTTCGCCCTACGATGGAGTATGCGGTAGAGGTCTGGGCTCCTTGGCTGCGAAAAGACATTGCTCTATTCGATAAAATCTATCATAGAGCAACAAAGTTAGTGATTGGTCTTCGCAATGTGCCGTACACCGAAAGATTGCGTCGTCTGGGTCTATGCGACTTTACCCAAAGGAGGACGCGACGCGATATTATTCTGACATATAGAATTGTGTTTATTGAAGGACATCCACTAAAACACTTGCTCGATGTGTGTGATGGAAAAGTGACACGCGGACATACCTTATCCCTTTACGTTCCAAGTTCCCGTATTGATTGTCGGCGCCATTTTTTCGCCGTACGTGCTATATTTCTTTGAAATTCCCTACCCCAACATGTGGTGGACTCTCCTTGCCTGGCAGCTTTTAAAGCGAAATTGGACTCACATATGCAAAAGAATAACATTCGTTAGCCTTACATTTGATATTCACTATTGCTTTTATACTATTGTATTTTTCCTGTTTTTATTCATATCGTAATCCTGTGGTGTTGTAAAGTATTAACTTTTTTAACCATAAATCCTTGAATTCTCGTGTTTGGGGTAACCGCAAGCTGACTGTTAATACAAAGATGATGGTACACAGCGCGTACCTACAAAATGATTTACTGTACAGCAGTGAAATCTTCCACCCACACAGGACACTAACGGAAGCTGAATGTTTTCCATCTTCGAAGCATCCGTCGTATTTTGAACATATCGTGGATGGACAGAGTGACTAATGTTGAAGTGCTTTCAAAAGCTGGTCTACAGAATGGAAAATGGTCATATTCCGAAAGATCTACTCTATGATGAGTTGCAATTAGGAAGTCGACCATTGGGAAGACTGCACTTGCGGTACACTGTCGTTTTCAAAAGAGATATGAAACCCAGAACTCAGAACTCAGAAAATTGTATGGTAGAAAAAGCATTGAGCTTAACAATAACCATAGGATGACAAGGTATATGGAACATATAAAAAATATATAAAAAATATAAAATATCTCAAAAATCAATAGGGACACTCGCACACCGCATGGTTCGTCAAAAACTCCTGGAGTTTGGAAGCGTAAACCTCAACAGATTCTGATCGTGTGATTTCGTCAGGCAAATAGTTCCAAGTGAAACAAATTCTTACCGAGAAAAAATTACGCCGTACATCCAATCGAGAATGCGGAATGCTTAAATCCTTTGAATGTGTTCGTGTTCGAGTAAGGTCATTGGGCTTTAGCAAGTGTTTAAGGGGAAGGTTTACAGAATGCAGGATTTTGAAGGTTAACATAAGGTCACTACGTACCCGCCGTTGGGTAAAATCGTGTAGGTTCAGTTTTAACATTCGCTCTGTGAAAGGCAAATTTCTGTACCGGGAGACCAACTTTGTAGCACGATGATAAATCCTGTCGAATAGTTCGATATCTTTCCTCAGCCAAGGTGCCCAGGCTTGGATTGAATATTCCATAACAGGACGTATATAGGTGTTAATTACCCGGGGTAGGGTTTCGGGCGTAAAAATCCGGAATATTCTTTTGAGAAGACTCAAGATACGGCAAGCTTTATTGTACACCATCCGGCAATGCTGTCCAGGCTTAAGGTTAAACGAAACCCAGATACCCAGATCTTTTTCTGCTGTGGTCCAGACGAGATCTTGCGTGCCAAGCTGATACGTGTGGTGCAGAGATTTTCCAAGCTGCAGCATTTTACATTTCGCAGGGTTAAATGGTAACTCATTTAACTGGGACCAACGAAATAAGATGCTTAGATCCCGTTGTAATGCCATACAGTCATTAACAGACCTGACACGTTTCCAAATTTTAATATCATCGGCAAATAGTATCAAGTTGCATCCAATATCCTCTACTATATCGTTCATATACACCAAGAATAGAAGAGGTCCAAGCACCGAGCCTTGCGGAACTCCACTCGTGACGTCTATTTTTCTAGATAAGGTGCTGCCAACGCGAACTTGGACGTGTCTATCAGTAAGATAGTCCCTTATCCAATTTAGCAATATTCCCGTTATTCCATAAGACTCGAGCTTTTTGATTAAGATGTCATGGTTGACTCTATCGAAAGCTTTGGAAATATCGATGTAGCAAGCATGTACAGCCTCACCTTCGTCCAGTGCCTTGGTCCAATCCTCGAACGTTGTAAGAAGGTTAGATAAACAGCAACGATCTCTTCGAAAACCGTGTTGTGCTGCGGTCAAAATGTTTTGGTTTTCAAAATGTTCTCTTATGCGCGCAGTCACAATGCGTTCCATTAATTTAGAGATCACCGGAAGTAACGTTACCGGTCTATAGTTTGTTGTGTCTGAACGGCTACCGCCTTTATAAATAGGAGTTATCATCCCGGCTTTCCATTGCCGTGGTATTTTTCCTTCATTTAAGCTGAGATTGAATATGCGAGTGAGAGAAGCAGTCAAAGCAACGCGACACCTGCGAAATATGGCGGGGATTATTTTGTTTGCGCCTGGCGACTTCTTTTCGTTTAGTTGACAAAGTTACCGCCAAACCATGTATTCGTTTATAGTCATTTTACTCAGTAATTCGAAATGTGGCGAATTTGGTGAAACATGATATGGGAAACAACGCTTGTGGATTGAAGACAAATGATTAAAACGTTGCTAAAGCATCAGCGGTATCTTGGGGTTCCACGACAGTTGCTCCTTGACAATTGCTCCCCGACAATTACTCCTTGACAATAGCTCATTGACAATAGCTCCTTGGTATATTTGCTCCTTGTCCAATTGCTCCTTGCCCTATTGCTCCTTGACCAATTGCTCCATGACTTTTAGATCACGATCAGATTGGTTAACATTGCGACGAAAATAATTCATACAAGTGAAGACAAGTATTTTTTCTTCTTTGAACATTTTTATAAAAATTGATTAAAATACTATAGATCACTGTAATAACAATAACAATAACTAAGCCATGTGTTTTTCAGTGTTTTTCACAAAATCCTGGTCTCATGTCTGATAACTGCACACAAAAATATCACTGTTATAAAACATCTTCCAAACTACTGTCTTGATTGTCTTCTCCTTCTTCCTCTGCAACAGAAGCCTACAAATTGTAGCAAAAGGCAATGCTCTTCAGTACACTCACGGTGTCCCGACCCTGCTGAACTTCAACAACTCTTTTAATTCTTTCTGCCAGTTTGATGTGTTTCTTCCTTTTTGGTGGTGGGGGCTGACAACTCAACAGCTGAGTTATTGTGTTTTGTTTAACATCTGTTCTTTTTTGATGCTGTCAATGAATCTGAACACATGAGGGAAGAACGCTCCTACAAGAGACTGCATTCTGTTTTGCCAGGCCTCGATACTGTTGTTGGTTCGTGGCATGTCTGACATGGTGCGTTCGTACTGGTTCCACAGTTCGATGGGAAACATGGGGCACGGCGTTCAGCTTCTTGCCGTCTTGGTGGCCTCCCGATCCAGGTGTCTTCAAAATAGTCAAAAATGCCTCGCCTTCTTTCTCTGCCATACATGTGATGAAACCTTGATTTTCGGTCAGAGCTTCAAATGCCCCAACAACTTGGTCACGGGGAAGAAATGCAAGCGCAGGAAGACACCGAATCCAACATGCCAAAAGACCATCCTCTTCAGCATAGGTGGTCGCTAATCCAAGTTGCTGACACTTCCTCCAGCAGCACTGACCCCGATGAAAGAAGCAGCCTGTCACTACAAGGCCAGAAAATTCCTGTTCAAAAGCACGTATGGCAGCATTTTCAAAGTCACACATCAAGGTCGTCGGTGCAAGGTTTGGCTACAGCTCTCTGAGAGCCTGTTTAAAAAAGAAAGAAAAAAAGATAAAAGCATAAAAACGCATATGTGTCAGTAAGGTGTGGAAAATGTCATGAAAATAATGAAAATGATGAAAATAACCCTAACGCTTATCATGCTGAATAAGATAATGGTATTGTGTACCTGTAGAACCCGACGATATACTGCCGTTGTTTTTCCAGGCAGCAGTGCAAACACCACCGGCATCATGAGTCCTTGGCAGCAACAGTGTATTGTGTACAATTGATGGAATAAGCTGGGCGCCACTTTAAATGTTCCATCGGCAAACCAGTGTTGACTTTCAGACAATAACATCAGATTTTCGTGGGTTGAGACAATCAGAATGCGCTGAGAGCCAGGTCTAGAGTCGTGCAGAAGAAAGAGCTCTCCATCGTCAAAGGTCTTGTAGTCATCAGGAATATTCAGATCTTCCAGACTTGCAGGCAGTGGTGGGACACGACCATTGCGGTTTCACGTTCTTTGTATTTGTCTCTTAAGTGCCCGTTCTGTTGGCGAAGAAGCTGCTGTGACTTCAGAAACGCCTGTACACTGACTGGCAATGATCATCATTGTTGTTTCTTCTGTTGTAGACTCTTGTCTTTTGATGGAATCAACTACCTTCAGAACATTCTGGCGACACGCGTAGGGGGCATGGTTGTGCTCTGATGACTTCAAGACTGTATTTCCACGGAGATGGAGTCGCCCGGAACAGTGGTCTTTTCGCTTTCGTTCACACACATAAAAATCAACAGTGGGGTCACTCTTGCTGTTTTCCTTTTTGTTGTACACGAAACGTTCGTAGCAAGCCTTAGGTTCGCTTTTTTCAGACAAATTTCAAGTAACGTGTCTGTCCATTTGGAAAGGTAGCCTTCAACTGAACTATTTAACTATTTATGACTATGAAACAAGTAAACAAGTGAACTGAGTTCAAGCTCAAACCAACAAGAGTGACCCCACTGTTGATATTTATGTGTGTGAACGTAAGCGAAAACACCACTGTTCCGGGCGACTCCATCTCCGTGGAACTGAGTTCAAGTGAACTCAGTTCACTTGTACAAAGAGCATTTGGTCAAGGAGCAATTGGTCAAGGAGCAAATGTCCGAGGAGCAACTGTCCGAGGAGTAATTTGTCAAGGAGCAATTGTCAGAGTAGCAATTGTCAAGGAGCAACTGTCGGGGAGCAATTGTCAAGGAGCAACTGTCGGTACCCCGTATCTTGGGCAGTGTGGGTCAATCCATTAGGTGATAGTACAGAGAATACACCTGGTTTGATCTTTGATCGTTCATTGACAATCGTGTAGAGAAGCTTAGGGATTCTTTTCCATTCTCTTAAGCAAGTTCCATTGGAATTGCATGCGATCTTCTCTTACAAAAGTCGTGACTTGATTCCGTATCTTACAGAATAGCTTCTAAGTTGCTTCCGTACCAAACTTCTTATGAGTTACCCAAGACTCTCGCTTAACAGATAACCATTTCTTAGTTCTACATCGAATAACAAACTGGTTGTTGTAGCTGCATTTGTGTGGTACAAAAATCGAGTTTTCGTAAATCTTCAAATTCAGATAATTTGGAAACGAATTGTAATATGAGCCAGAATCCATTGAATCAAACTCATGAGTGTGTGCATCCCGGAGACTGATATTTAAGGATTCAAATTGTATTTTCCTTATGACTTTCGTCTGTTCGCTAGATCGTTCCGCACTACACACATAATCAAACAAAAGCACCACATGATCACTCTTTCCCAGTGGTGCCAGGTATTGTATATCCTCTACCGCGGTTGCCTCAGGCGTTAAGACAAGGTCAAGGGTTGAAGGTTGGTCAAGACCCCGCCAGCGAGTTGGCTGGTTAATGTGATTGTGCAGTGAAGCAATTTCTTTAACCTCCTTGAATTTATGTTAAATCGAATGCAAGGATTGCTCACCTCTTGAAAACAGATGCGGGAGATTAAAATCGCCAATGATCAGCAATTGCGTAGTCTGGCATCTTGTGATGTGTTGCAATGATTCGATTAGCTTATCATTGAATGAGCTTTCGGATGATGGCGAGCGACAAATGATGCCGATCGTACATTCATCTCCATTGACTAGTTTTCCTGAACACAACATCGTATCAGAAAGGCTGAGGTCAGGATGATCGATGACGTTACACAGCGCTAAACGTTCGTGATAGTAGACTGCGACTCCACCACCAGATCTTCGATCGCGATCGCAACGGTGTAGTGACATTTTCGGAATCAAAAGCTCAGCATCAGTCATGCAGGGCTGGAACCAAGTCTCTGTAACTGCAACCAAATCGGATGAAAGTCTATCACAAAGCTCACATAGTTCAGCTAATTTGTTATTTAAGCACTGGGCATTTGTATATATGCACTTGATCGTATTTATCTTACACAATGTCGGATCGTGTACTGTAGCTATTGGTCCGACTCGCGATGAGCCGGACCCTTTTCGTTTTTTGGGGTAACATTTTGACTGTCAGTAACAAGATTGCAATCAGGCTGTGGTTGCGATGGTTCTCTGGGTTTCAGTGAGGGAACACGCTTGGGCACGCTTAGTCTCACGTTTGGTGGAAGTTTTGAGCGGTTTTATTTCCATTCGGTATTCATAGCGATAGCCATTTCAGTCGTTAGAAAAGCGATTTTCAGAGGATTGGGCCCATTGCCTTTGTAGTTTGAGGATCTAGGTATTCTAAAAGTGTCTACGACAATGGAATCACGAGATCCAATAGCATCGGCAATGTATAACCATTGCTTCAGATCATGTTGCTTTGATTCCGATGCTGATACTATATCAACATTTTCCGGGACACCGAGGAATATTAAACTACGTGAAGTAGAGTGGTCTCGACAAGTAGATTGACCTTTCCTTTCCCACCAAGGTATGTCGGCTTGTACTCGGCAGTTCAAACCGGGACAAGCACTGAGTAGATACGCATTGAGGATGACTTCTTCCATTTCAGATTTATTTCGCAATGTCACCATTAATAGGCGCGGCCGGTCTACGTGAGGGGAGTCTTCATGCCGGGTTAAGCGAGTCGTCGATGTAGCTACCAAAGCTTTCAAGCCCATGTGTGTACAGAGCTTAGTCCATTCATTGAGCTCATGTGCTTTTCTTGCTGAAAAAAGTGAATCTGTCGATTCCGGGATATTTGTGCAGATTACACTGAGAGCGATATCTGTCTTTAGATCAGCGGTAAATTGCTTTTTTGGGAGGCTCGGAGCTAGCAACTAATATATATATATATATATATATACTTATATATATATATATATACCAAGGATAATGATTGTCTACCTTCGCCTTACGATGGAGTAAGCGGTAGAGGTCTGGGCATACTTGGCTGGCAAAAAGATATTGGCTCTATTCGATCACCACTATCAAGGCAACAAAGTTGTAAATGGGTTTATCACAATGTTGCGTCACGGAAAAGCATGCAAACTTGAGTTCCGAGCATATAGTGGGAGCGAACGGATTTGGACTCTAATCCTGAGTGCAATTCCTGGTACCATTACGTTGGTCAACGCTTAGGCACAAGCTCTCGCGACGAGTGCTGAAAAGAAGCGATTTTTTTCATAACCACGGAAGTGTTCTCAAAAACGTGCCACAAAGTAACCGTGCAGTGGTATTGGGTGATTTCAATGCTAGAGTTGATGCAGATTACGAGTCTTGGCAAAATTGTCTCGGGAGGTTCGGTGTGGGTAAAACCAATGAAAACGGACAACGCCTTTTAGAATTGTGCACACAGATCAGTCTTTGTGTCAGTAACACTTTCTTTCAAAAAAACCACAGCATAACGTCTGTTGGAAACATCATCGCTCTAAGCATTGGCATCAGCTTGATCTTATTATTGTTAGACGCACAAATATAATAAGCGTACATCTCACCAGATCATATCAAATCCGAGTTCAACAAGACAACCCGACTAGAATCGGCTTCAAAAAACTGAGAATCAATAAAAAGCTGCATATGCAAAGTTGCGCTTTCTACTTTTGGTCCGAAGAAAGCGCGAACGAGCGACTGGTTTGAAGCAAAAGCTTCTGAGTTGACTGCTGTTTTGGATGAGAAACGGTCAGAATTATTAAGGTTCAAATGTATGCCAACAGATGAAAACTTACGACTTATAAAAGCTGCTAGAAATAAGGTCCAACAGAAGATGTGCAAATGACTATTGGACAGAAATTAGCCTCAGTATTCAAAAAGCTGCGGATACTGGAAATTTTCACGGTATGTATGATGGGATCAAGAGAGCTATTGGCCCAAACAAACTTAAAACGGCTCCCATTAAGTCTTTATCTGGTAACCCGATTGTCGACAAAACTCAACAGATGGAAAGATGAGTAGAGCACTTTTTATCTCTCTACTCTAGGGACAGTGAGGTTCTACCGCATGCGCTTGAAAATTTCGAGCGGTTGCCGACCATTGAATATATAGATACCCCTCCTACTCTTGATGAGCTCGGTAGGGCAATCGACCGCTTAGCGAACGGGAAGGCCCCTGGTGTCGACGGAATTCCACATGAGCTCATCAAATGCGGTAGAGCAGCATCATTACAACTTTTTCAGCTTTTTCAGTGCTGCAGGTTTAGTGCGAGACACAAAGTTCATCACACTATTTAACAATAACGGCGATAGAGGCGACTTCCACAATTACGGAGGAATCTCCCTTCTGAATGTTGAAGGCAAATTGTTTGCTAAAGTATTACAGATCCGGCTACAAGTTTTAGCTGATATAATTTACTACGAATATCGATGTGGTTCCGCATTTCAACCTGAACCGGTGAGAGCAGGAACCAAGGCACAAAATGTGCTAATCTTTGACTTGCTGTTTGCTGATGATGCAGCCATTATTGCTCAATCCCAATAGACGCTCCAGTCGTTAGTAGACTGATTTTCGTCGTCAAAGACTTTGGGCTGTTAATCAGCATGAGCAAGACCAAAATTCCTGGTCAAGGGAATGTATCGCCACCAATCATCACTGTTGGAAACTGTCAGCTTGAACCAGCACATTATTTTTCAAATATCTTAGTTTAACCATTGCTGATAACCTCTCGCTCGACAAAGATATTGAAAAGCGCACTGGCAGAGCAGCTGTCATTTTGCCCAGGGGTAACCGTATGCCTGTATTGTTGATTTTCTTATCTGAGCACAAAAGCAATTTTAGTTGATAAACAATCTAAATTTTCTATTTATCTCACAGAGCGATCAGCATTCAAATGATCCGATACACCGAACCCCTTGACTAACCATAAGACCATCCTTTCGTGTGAACAACAAATTCAACCATTTTTTGTTATTCAATTGAGATGCCTGAAGTGTGAATATTTTGCTCAGTGAGCACACATTTAGAATTTTCTTTATGAATATTAAAGTTTAATAAACGAGAACTAATGTTCATTGTATCAGTGAATCAAGGACGGGAAATTTGGAATGTGAATAATGATTCTGATAGTTACAAGATTCAAAAATAGACATCGGGTCGAATGATAAAATATATCAAAAATTGTTAGACATTATTTTCAAACGAGATAAACCTACTTGTCCATGTGGGCATCTAGTGATCTCTTAAAAATGTCAATGCTTACAGATTGTAGCACGTGAGTAGGTAAACTGTTTCGAACTTGCATATTTTCGGCTGTTCAACATGCTCTGCTGTTGGTGAAGTTCAGTTTGGTGACCACGTAGATGTGTGTTACGGAATAGATGAAACAAACGATTACAAGGATGATTTGTTTGATTGGGCAGTGTCCAAATAACGATTAGTGCTCCTCGTTGGCGTCTGTATTGAGCTAAATTTAAATTCAATATTTTAAGTCTCTTTCGTACGGATAATTGGAAAGTCCCAGGACCAGGTTTGTAGCTCTGCGCTGTGCAGTTTTAAATAGCCGGGTATATTTTTCAATCAAGGAGCCCTTGCCGGTACGGTATATTCGATATGAGGACGTATGTAGGTGAAAATCAATTTGCAGATAATGTTGGCGTCAAACGAACCCAGGACTGTTCTAAGGCGATGCAAGTTGCTTTTAGCTTTGCTGGCAGCGAGGCGAAATCGCCTTGAGTTTCCTATGTCAGCTTGGATAATCACGCGTAATTCTTTTTCGGAGGAGGCGGTATTTTTTATATACTTACGCCCTGGAAATTATTCTTTTTTCAACTTGCTGTTGAGGGACAATAGGCTGCATTTCAAAGCATTCAGTGGCATAACGTTGTATAGGGACCAAGTGTAAATTTTATCGTTATCCCGTTTCAGTTTCTGCGCGATGGCTGTGTAGTTTATCTTGCGCAAAGCTTTGCGATATCAGCGAAAATAAGCACAGACAACTGCCCTACAGTAGGCAAGTCGTTAATATATATATAAATAAAAAGCGGTCCGAGGACTGATCCTTGTGGGACACCGCGGGCAACTTTAGTTGACTCGGATAGTTCATTTTTGACTCTCACGTACATCTCACGGGATATCAACCATTCGTTAATCTATGCATGGAGTTTAACCTGTACTCCGTAGGTGAGTAGTTTCGACGAAAGTATTTCGTGATTGACACGATCGAAAAGCTTTTAAGAAATCGATATAAATCACGTCTACGGAGTTGCAAGCATCCATTAGCTCAGACGAAGCTTTTTTGCTAATAGCCAGTTTTTCAGACAAGATAGTTTTTTCCAGAATCCATGCAGTGCTTTGGAGATTAAATTACTAATCTCAAAGTGATTCCGCAACGCATTCGATTTTATGGACTCCATTACTTTCGATAGCACTGGTAATAAAGCTATCGGACGATAGTTTAATAGATTTTTTCTCTCGCCACCCTTGTAGATGGGACTAATCAGGGCAGTTTTTCAAATTTCTGACGCAAGGCTCTGCTCGAACATTATCGTGAACACGTCAGATATCGGTATTAATAATTCCGAAGACAGATTATACAGAATGTTTAGGTGTTTGAACAACGTTGGGGGGGGAATTCCATCCGTAAATAATTGGCAGCCTGCAGCTTTCAGAGTTTAAAGACTGTCCATGGATCGACACTCGTGATATTATTGATGTAACTTGTTTTCGGAAAACGTTTGCACAATCTTTAAATGATGTCACTATGCCAGTAGCAGAGGCCAGTGGCGGTATTCCCATTTTAACATTCCGGAGGTCGTTGATGTGTTTGTACAATGCTTTTGGATTCGTAACGAATTTTTAGACAAGAGAGAGATTTGGTAATCTTTTCTGTCTTTTCGAATGAGAGAGCCACACTTATTTCGCAATAAGGTTTAGTAGCACCAAGTTAGCCCAGACGGATGGACCAAGTATTTGTTCCAGGCATTGTCACGCTTACACATCCATTTCTAAGTAAGGCTTCTGAGAGGCTTTTTCGGACGCTGTTTGCTGCATATCATTTTCACATTCGATGATAAATCAAAGATAATAAGAAGTTGGTTGTAAAACGTTTCCCAGATTTCCATAGCTGATTTGAGTTCAAGGAACTCCTATTGATTTGCAGTTGTGAGAGCTCGAACCAAGTCATAGTTCACATTGTATTTGTTCGTTTAGTATTTCTTACTGGTTCGTATTGATAAATATAATCAAATGTCATGACAACATGATCACTTAATCCGAGTGGAGCTGTATGGGAAGAAGATTCTATCATAAGTGCTTCGTTTTTCATTATGCGGACCAGGGTAGATGGGGTGTGTTTAGATGGAAATCGCGTTGGTAGTCGTACATGGTTGTATAAATGGGTGCAAGTCATTATTTCTTGAAGAAAGCTCTGTAATGCGTGTTGCAAGTGTCGGTACAATAAAATCATGGAGAAGGAGCGAATGTGAGTATAGGAGCTTCAACGCAAAACGTATTGCATTAGAAAGAACAGTGTCAGTTGGATACAATGAAGAAGGGGGGCGATAAATCAATGCTAAGATGCACTTACGTTTATCATGCAAGTCAATAGAGCAAAACTATGTATCTGGGACATCTAGCTCAGGGGAGAAAAGTATAGTGCAGTTAATGCTTTCATATAAGTAGAGAAGAACACCGCCACCTTTTTTGCTCGATCTTTTCTGTAAATCATCATGTGTAGGATTTTGAAATCAGAGTCGTGTATAGAATTACTCAACCAGATTTCTATCAATACAATAAAATCCCAAAACGCTACGGTCGCACGTGAATAAAGTTCAGTGAACTTGGCCAGAAAGCCCTGAGCATTGGTGTAACAGAATGATAGATATTTGATTTTTGTTTCAGATGAAGAACTCATAGTTGTGTATTCTCCGACATAGAATTGGTCGGCTGCTCCAGGTTTTTTGTCTCAGGTGCATTTGATTGACTTGGTTGCGAAGTCAATTCAGAAACAATAATGCT
The DNA here is from genome assembly GCA_013407085.1 of Atriophallophorus winterbourni. NCBI lineage: Eukaryota > Metazoa > Platyhelminthes > Trematoda > Plagiorchiida > Microphallidae > Atriophallophorus > Atriophallophorus winterbourni. The sequence goes on from JACCGJ010022689.1 coordinate 26,661, forward strand.
CATGCGTTTTATGTCGTATACAGCCCGAATACGAATTTCAAGATGTGTGTATTTTCGGCATTAATACCACGCATCGAGTATTCTATCATTCATCTCATCGTGCGGAATATTATTTTGAGAGAAAGAGGTTCCTTTTTCGGTTTAAGGCGCATAACATGTGTCGTTATCATTTCCTTTAAACCTAGAATCTCTTGTAAAAATCTTCATTCACTGCAATCGTGTTGCAGACGTTTACTGGATTCTTCGTCGATCGAACTGCTTATAACAGCTCTGAGATTTATAGCCTGTTTTGCTAGTTCAGGATTATTACGACGTATTTGCTGTTCTTTTCACGGAATGTCTGGAAATATTCGCACAGCTGATTTGATTAAAAATAAAAGAGATGAGGTGAGCATTACTGCTACCATTACGTTGGTCAACGTTTATGCACCGACGCTCTCTGCGACGCCTGCTGAAAAAGACGCATTTTATTATAACCACGGAAGAGTTCTCAAAAACGTGCCACAAAGTAACCGTGCAGTGGTATTGGGTGATTTCAATGCTAGAGTTGATGCAGATTACCAGTCTTGGCAAAATTGTCTCGGGAGGTTCGGTGTAGGTAAAACCAATGAAAACGGACAACGCCTTTTAGAATTTTGCACACAGATCAGTCTTTGTGTCAGTAACACTTTCTTTAAAAAAACCACAGCATAACGTCTGTTGGAAACATCATCGCTCTAAGCATTGGCATCAGCCTGATCTTATTATTGTTAGGCGCACTAATATAGGAAGCGTACATCTCACCAGATCATATCAAATCCGAGTTCAACAAGACAACCCGACTAGAATCGGCTTCAAAAAACTGGGAATCAATAAAAAGCTGCATATGCAAAGTTGCGCTTTCCACTTTTGGTCCGAAGAAAGCACGAACGAGCGACTGGTTTAAGCAAAAGCTTCTGAGATAACTGCTGTTTTGGATGAGAAACGGTCAGCATTATTGAGGTTCAAAGGTATGCCAACAGATGAAAAGTTACGACTTATAAACGCTGCTAGAAATAAGGTCCAACAGAAGATGTGCAAATGACTATTGGACAGAAATTAGCCTTAATATCCAAAAAGCTGCGGATACTGGAATTTTTCACGGTATGTATGATGGGATCAAGAGAGCCATTGGCCCAAACAAACTTTAAAAAACGGCTCCCATTAAGTCTTTATCTGGTAACCCGATTGTCGACAAAACTCAACAGATGGAAAGATGGGTAGAGCACTTTTCATCTCTCTACTCTAGGGACAGTAAGGTTCTACCGCATGCGCTTGAAATTTCGAGCGGTTGCCGACCATTGAATATCTAGATACCCCTCCTACTCTTGATGAGCTCAATAAGGCAATCGACCGCTTAGCGAATGGGAAGGCCCCTGGTGTCGACTGAATTCCACATGAGCTCATCAAATGCGGTAGAGCAGCATTATTACAACTTTTTCACCATTTTCTTTTTTGTGCTGGCAGGAGGGGGGGTGTCCCACAAGAGATGCGAGACACGAAGAACATCAAGCTATTTAAGCATAAGTGTGGCAGAGGCGACTGCAACAATTACAGAAGAATCTCCTTTATGAATGTTGTAGGCAAATTGTTTGCTTCATCCTTACAGATCGGCTACAATTTTTAGCTGATAGAATTTACTCCGAAACTCAATGTGGCTTCCGCAAGGGAAGATCAACCGTTGACATGATCTTCTCCCTGAGACAACTTCAAGGAAAGTGTCGGTAACAGCTTATGCCATTATACGCGGTTTTTATCGATTTAACTAAGGCTTTCGACTACGTCAGCAGGGTGGGTCTTTTCAAAATGCTTGATCTGATGGGCCGCCCCCAAGGCTGTTCAGACTGGTTATTTCGTTCCACTCATGCATGAAAGACACAGTCTATTTTAACGGTTGCAGGTGAGAAGCTTTTGAGATTAGCCGAGGCGCAAACAAGGGTCTGTTCTTGCTATCACGCTTTTCGGCATTTTCTTTGCTCTGCTTCTGAAGCACGCTTTTAGGACGAGAACAGAAGGCATTTACATACGCACGCGAATTGATGGTACGCTTTTCAACCTGAACCGGTTGAGAGCACAAACCAAAACACGGGATGTGTTAATCCGTGACCTGTTGTTTGCCGACGATGCAGCCTTTATTGCTCACTCCAATAAGAACCTACAGTCGCTAATGGACTGTTTTTCGTCGGCATGCAAAGACTTTTGTCTAACAATCAGCATGAGCAAGACCAAAGTCCTTGATCAAGGGACTGTATCGCCACCAATCATCACTGTTGGAAACTGTCATCTTGAACCAGTACATCATTTCACATATCTTCGTTCAACCATTGCGGATAACCTCTCGCTAGACACTGAGATTGATAAGCGGATTGTCAGAGCAGCTCTCATTTTGTCCCGATTGAACTATCGTGTTTGTGGTAACCGCAAGCTGACTGCATATACAAAGATGATGGTATACAGCGCGTGCGTACTTAATGCTCTACTGTACTGCAGTAAAACCTGGACCACCCACGCTAGACACGAACGGAAGCTGAATGCTTTCCATCTACGAAGCATCCGTCGTATCTTGAACATATCGTGGATGGACAGAGTGACTAACGCTGAAGTGCTTTCAAAACCTGGTCTACAGAGCATGTTTACCCTATTACGTCAGCGCCGCTTGCGGTGGCTTGGTAATGTCTATAGAATGGAAAATGGTCATATTCCGAAAGATCTACTCCATGGTGAGTTGCAATTAGGAAGTCGACCATTGGGCAGACCGCACTTGCGGTACAAAGATGTTTGCAAAAGAGATATGAAAGCTCTTGGCATTGACCCTGCGAGTTGGAATGAACTTGCTCTTGACCGCTCACTTTGGCGGCATTGTGTAAAGCGTCGACTGCAAGCTGGGAAGGAGCAGATACAGCTCTTGGCTGCTGAACGCAGATCACGCTGCCGGCGTGCAACTGATGCAACACAATAGAGCTCTGACTGTCGTTGCAAGCGCTGCGGGAGAGATTGTTCCTCCTGAACCGGACTGTTTAGTCATTCAAAAAGCTGTACAACATGAAATACGTGTGATTGTGATGTACACCCATGGTCGCCATTTACCGACGGAGGCCAACAACAACGGTAGATATCCAATGTTGGCCTTTTGGGGAATTTTAGTGTTCAAAATGTTTGGTCTTAGCTTGTGCAATTCTTTGATAATTCAGCACTTCCATTCAATTGACTACTGCTCTGATTCACAGAATCATTGGTCATACCGAGCGGTTGGAAGGGACTTTGGTCAATTTCTGAAGAAATCAGTGTTTCCGTAATAGTTACAGCTTCCCCGTAATACTTAGGGTTAATGTGGTTTTGAACTGGCTCCAGCGCTTTCTCACTCGCAAATGTTTGGCAAGACTCTAACGTGTTTTCGACCCGTGTAGGGCTAGCTCCTACAGCGAACATGCATCTTTCAGAAAGAAAATACCTTACGGCAAAATAGTAAACGACGGTGAATGTAACCTTATCAGTCAGGAATCGGCGAAAAGAAAGCGATGGATGGAGCACTTCAAGGAACTCTTAAATCGACCAGCACCTACTCCAGTCACTGACATCCCACCTGCAGCAAATTTGCTAGTCGTAAACACCGATCCCTCCGGTCGAAATGAGATCCTTTTTGCCTTAAAAGCGCTGAAGAATGGCAAAGCACCGGGTCCAGATGGGATTTCACCAGAAGCTCTGAAGGCTGATTTGGACACCTTGGTTGATATGTTACTTCCTCTGCTGACGAAAATCTTGTCAGAAAGACGGGTCCCAAATGATTGGAAGAGAGGTCATTTGGTCAAACTTCCAAAGAAAGGGGATCTGAGGCTATGCAAAAACTGGCGAGGTATAATGCTGCTCTCAGTCCGTAGTAAAATACTTACGCGCATCATCCTTCTGCCTTTGCGCGACGCTAACGATCAAGTGTTACGGCCTGAGCTATCAGGTTTCAAAAAAAGTCTGGTATCGACCAAATTGCGACCCTCCGCATATTAATTTAACAAAGCATTGAATGGCAATCGCCTCTTTGCCTCAACTTCATAGATTTTGAGAAAGCCTTCGAGAGTGTGGACATCGAATTCATATGGAAGGTTTTGCCACACTATGGGGTCACACCGCTGTACATGGACCTCATAAAGCAGTTGTATGAAGGTGCCTCCTGTCAAGTAATTCACAACGAAAGACTGACCGATCCATTTGCAGTTGAGACTGGCTTCCGCCAGGGATACCTGATGTCCCCAATGATTTTTCTGTTGGTAAAAGCCTGGATAATATAACAGACAGTAAAAGGTGAGGAGAACGGTATCGATTGGAAGGAATCCGATCATTTAGATTATCTGGAATACGCTGATGATGTCTGCTTGATATCACGTGACCCCCAACGTCGTCACAGAAAGACCGATAGATTAGCACACTTTGCTTCATATGCAGGACTACGCGTAAATACCGAAAAAACAGAAGTCCTCCGTGTGCTAACTGATGAGCACCCATCAATCACCATCAATGGTGAAGCAGTTGAAGACGTCACGCAATTCGTCTACCTCAGCAGCCTTGTTTCAATAAGTGGTGGCACGGACGAAGACATAGTCGCCAAAATCGGCAAAGCAAGATACGCGTTCATAGCTTTGAATCCCATCAAAACGCACGAAACTCCGTATATTCAGAAGCAACGTCAAATCCATGCTACTCTATGGATCGGAAACCTGGCGAGTGAGAGCAAAATCTTCTGGTCGCTTGCAATCATTCCACAATAATTGCCTTCGTCGAATTATTGAGGTAAAATGGCTAGAAAAGATAAGGAATCAAGACCAGTGGCAGATTGCTGCTGAAAACCCGATCGCCCAGCAGATCAGTAGAAGAAAGTAGAGATGGGTTATGCACACCTTGCGGAATCCTTATGATGACATCATGCGTCATGCTCTGGTATGGAGCCAAATCGGGAAGAGACGTGTCGGACGCCCAAGGCTATCTTGGAAGCGCTCGTGTGAAGAGGAAATCCGCAAGTGTGGACTTAACTGGAACGACATCAAGCTAACTGCTATGGACAGACCAAACTGGAGACAAGTTGCCGAAACTCTATGTTCCGCCAGGAACTCAAAGGATTAAGTAAGTTAAGTTTCGGCTCTTAATAAATCACGTTCACTTTCAATCTGCATGGTTTACATATATAGCAGATGCCTGGTAATATTTCATTATTAATTAGAGCCACTAATTCGGATGATAAATACTTGGAGAGCAAGTATGCACATCACTTCAATGAGAGCCAAGTTATTCCGTCGAACGCGGAAGACTATTCCGTTATTAGATGGAATAATACATGAAGGAAGTGCTACGACGTGACATTTGTTTCACCGAGGGCCACTGCGGTCGAGATGGATTGATTTTTGGTGTGAATTACATGTTCTCTGGAACTAAATACACAGGAATAAACATGGCTTTTTCTAATGATGGTATTTTTGGTTCAACTAACTTGTTCACGGCCACAACTCCTGGTTTTACCTTAGCTATATCTTTAACCATACCATAGAGGATTTTTGGGTTCAACTTCCTCATGAGGAATATCCTTTCCATGTAGTACAACTTGTCTTGAAAGACAAATATGCTTTTGTGATGTTATGACTAGTGTACAACCTCGAGCGGAAGAAATTGCGATATTTTTTAAGGCGAAGTTGATGGCTCCATTTTTTCACGACACAGCCCACGTTTGGGAATAACCTAGCGAGATCCGGCTACATTAGTTTTTTTAGACCTTGTAGTTTGTTTGAGCCGATGAGGTTCTGAGCATGCAATATTCATTACCGTGATTCCCAAGTTCACACCAAGTGAATGAATCTGAGGAAAATATAATGAATATTAAATACAGTGTGCATATATTGTGGTGCTCACATTCACATCCCATACACACCACAACCAGTTTCCTGCTGATGACTTTTATCAGAAGGCAACTGTAAGTTCTTTGTGTGAACATTGAAACAGTGGTATAGTGGTAACGAAATGTATACTGAAGTGCCACTGATTATTTGGGTTCAAATACAGAATCAGAAAGTGTTCCATGGCCGAGCAATCAAAAAGCTTATAAATGACCATGTGGGGATGTGAGCACCACAGTCTGCATAGTTTATCGAGAAACCAATCAAGACTATTTCGAATCAATGTAAAGTAGCCAATCAAATGTTTGCGTGACCCATATAAAACAGTTAACCTGCACAGAAAGAGTTAGAACTAACACAACGATATAATTCGATATGTTGAGCAGGTACACCTGGGCGATTTTATTCCTATTGGTTACTGCGAATATGTGCATTACTTTGGGTAAGTAAAGTATTATGTGCATTAACCTGAAAGAATTACCACTATTCGGAGCTTGGGATGATCTCTTCGAAAGGCAAGAAAAATTATTACGCAAAAACATGGACAGGAAACGTGAATGCTATGCGTTAGAAAAGAAATATTTTCTTAAAACTGGTAAGTTGATTAGATGACGTTCATTTCGAAGCGTTGACGCCATCACAACGAATCAGAGACGAATTCCGGAAATGTCATTTGGAAGGTAACACTCGGTACATTCACATGTGACCAATAAAATTTTTCTCTAAATGTTTTTTTTAATTTGAGCATTTGACGTTGGTTCAGCCATTTACCCTACAGATATTCTGCTCGAAGCGGTTTTCATTATTACGCTGTTATTTCAGTTAGTCTTTGTAGAAATGCACTGGAGATATGAATTGCAATGTGCATACGTTGACGAAGAATCAAGTTATTTGATCTAGCTAAGTGGTTGTGTTTTTCGTTCCATGTAGCACCACGAAAGGCCATTGATTTCAGATTACCTAACATTAAATTCGATTTTTAATCTTAATGACCAAAAATATGGGGAACGTTTAAGAAACAGTTTCATAAAATAGATCTAAGTTTGAGTCGATTTAGTAAATAGTGACAGTGGTATTTAGAATGCTACCAACCATCAGTGATTTTGCGACCGAAAGACTCAAACAAGTATTTAAATCGAGTGAAAATATCGTGAAATACTTATTTTAATCCCAATATGAATTAAATCAGAGTAAAGTAAAACATAAAAATCAGTGGGTTAATGTTTGCTCGTCTAGTTTTACATTTAAAGTAGTTTAGTGGGTGAGAATAAAAGGTATACTGTTCGGAGTAAATCAGATTGAAGTAAATGAGAATACTTTATAGACTTTGGTCGGAAATGAGTTGCTTTTAGTTGATAAGCATGAGTCCGGGAGTTCAGTCTGTCTTTAAAACATTTTATGGGATTGCTGGTTGTATTGGATAATTTTTAAAGTATCATAAGGTATCTCTTGATTCGTTGATCGGGCAGTCAAATAAATTCAAGGAGGCTATCTATTTGCAATAACCTACACATTTCTAGTTTAGTTGATCGATGGTAAAGTCGCGACTGATTTCGGTATCCTTCATTATTCAAGGAAATCAAGAGAGTACAGCACATTCAAAGATTGGTTTAACGTACATAGTATCAGGAAGATTTCTATGGAGAAATTTTTCTAACTACAAAAAATATATCGATTTATTTCATACGTGAAAATTACAAAACTGCCTAACATTCAACATTCAAAAAACTTAAAATGTTAAACTTCGGTAAATCCTTCGAATTGATAGACTCTCTGGGATCTCAGCAACTATCATCGGTTACGGATTGGCAGTAGTTGAAGTCTTCCCGGCAGTGTTATGCGGTATACAAAATGTCCTGCCTAACCGTGGCACTGCATAGAAGGATCTTCTGTATTTTCACAAAGTAGGTACTCCCGCGGATTATTGACACCTATGTCCGGCCAACAATGAAATACGCTGGTTACCGAAGGACCTGGTTTTGTTGCAACGCGTATTCGACCGCGCGACAAATCTGGTGACGAGACTATAAAACAGGTCATACGAGGAGCGGATTGAATCTCTGAACCAATTCTACTTTTCTTACCGCCGTGTCGGGGTGATTTTATCCCGCTTTTCAACATTCTGCATACGGTGAAACACCCACTTGAACACCTGTTCCATTGGCACCAACCACGTGGTAACAGATCTCATGTTTTAAAGTTACCTATTCGACAATCTAGATCAAATTGTTGAAGGTTCTTCTTTGCTGTCTGAGTTTGTTTTTTTCTTCTACAACTGGATCGAATGCAAAAGGGATACAATCCCGTTTGAGCTCGTCTACATCAAGAAAACATGTGTGACTCCTGCTGACAATGCAATACTTGAGAGCATAGGACCAATACCACATTAATTCAGGGATCAGGTCCATCCTTCTCCACAAATGCAGATCCAACGCGTTCTTGAATAGCTGTTCAGATGGTGGGAGCAAGAGCTCATTCGGCAGCAAGTTTCAAATGTTCAACACCTTCGTGGATAGCGTGATCTCATTACTCAGCTTAAGACTGTAATGTTTCTGCAACATGAGGTCATGTCAACGATTTCTCGGTTCACGTAAAATTATGAAGAACCGGAGGAACTCGTCGTCATATTGACCAAGAAGAATCCGGCATGTGACGAGCAGATCAAATTTTTCTCTTCGAAGTTCTAGGGGATAAAGTTTCAGTAAGCTCCCTCTGTCATCCTACAAGAGGTAGCGCATACCATGAACCATTTTGATCCCCTCCTTTTGTACCATCTCCAAGGAGTCGCGTTTGACTTTCAACTGAGGAATTCCATATTCTAACGTGTGCCGAGAAGAGCTTGTGAAACTAAAGCGGTTAAAGGCTAAAGATGAACGCTGTATGGCCCAGAGCATCCTAAGAGACCTGCAGATTATCCTACGAGTTTGTGCCTTTGAGTTTAGGGAAGCCAAAACCAGAATCTCTAAGACTTTTTAGTACGTAACCACTATATTATGCTTATTTCCAAATTGTATTCCCTAGTCATGCGAGCGAAAACCTATGTGAATGACGACTGACTTGTCCTCATTTATAAGCAATGTGCAGCGATTTGTCAAATTAACTAAGTAATCAACTGCTCGCAGTTGCTCGTGACCGTCGCGTGAACTGACAGACGCTCACAGTTTTTGGTCATCCGCAAATAAAAGACAACATATGACGCCGTGTCTGAAAAGTAGCTCATGAAAATTTTGAATAATAACGGGCCAAAAACATATCCCTGTGGCACAGATGAGCTCGCTATCACCTCTGAAGGCAAATCGCCATGCACATTTACACGGTTTGACTGCCATAAAATGACCGCCATGAATGTCTCGATCCACTTAAGAAGACACCCTTGAAAACCTAGACCCTCCAATTTGACGAGCAACCGGTGTAAGACACACAGTCGAATGTCATGCTAAAGTCGATAAAAACAACAGCGACCGCTAGAACAGAATCCGTCAAGCACACCAGCTTTCTCGCACCACGAACAAGTGACTTACGCATGAGCGATCTTTGGTGAATCCATGATGTTGTGGACAGCAACGTCTATACTCTGAAAGATTTTTCTCTATTTCAACATTGATCGACTTCTGTAAAGATTTTCCGATCACATAATTCATTGTGACCGACCTGTATTAGCAGGACAACCAGTGTAGTCAACGATAAACATAGAATTTATAATACCTTGATTCAATTCCTGTGGTAGGACCCATAATATTAAAGATTTGGTAAACAATCTAGCCGGGGATTTTACAAGAAATCTGAAAGCGCTTGTAAAATCAATGGATAAATTCCTTCTGTGCTTTGCGCGGATGATGTGTCTACCTGTTGCAACTGAAGTCTAACCGTCTGTCAATCTACATTGAGATCAGAAAGGAGCGCACTGTTCTTATCAACAGAAGGGGATCATTGTTCTCAAGACAGTACACGGAGGCTTAACCAGGGATTAAGATTTCAAACCATCCTCATCAATGTTTAGCGCACTATTATCCATCAGATTATGTATGTATGGTGATGCAATTGTATGTATGCAAATAGATGTTTCGGTGCACAGGGAGACTTGTCAAGCAAACGTTTGCTGCGTTTTAATGCCGTGCAGAGATTTCTAGATTGTCAATAGTTGTCTTAGTCGGTGGCGTTTCTCCAGATTGTGAAAAGCTACTACAGCCTTTGCCTTTGCCGCAACAAGCTTTCGAAGTTCTTGTCAAACCAAGAAGACCCTTTGCTTTAGTCCGACGCATTGTGAACGAAACAGCTACCTCAATAACTGTCAAGATATTTTTCCGATCACTATCCAAAAATATTCAACATCAGCTGATTGATAGAGAGACAATCGAGAGAGGTGGTAACATCAAACCACCTATCCGCGTCCACCTTCCGAAAATTGCTTTTGGGAATGTAATCTAGTGCTCAGCCACTGTTGCGCTTCCATCGACAACTTGAGATGGCATGGTCAATACACCCTAACGTTTTTTCAATCTCGAACGGCATTGGAGTAAATACGAAATACAAAATTGACTCACACCTATTAGCTCCTACACTATTCGGATGAGGAACATGCTAAACGAGTTCATCAAGTTCGTTTCTCAAGGTCTTTGCCTCAAAATAAATCAATTTTAAAGGTCCTGAGACCTCAGCAGGCATATCGTCTCAGCCTACTAACGAACATTTGGCCTCATTCTATCAACATGGAAATCCACAATGCACATTTTTGGCTCACCTGGCTCCATGCGCTCTGAAATCTTTTTAGTAGCTTTTCGCATTTTTATAAGTTCTTTCGGTGCGATATCACACAGGAGTCGTGGTTCGCTACCCTTCAAACTGGAAACTTGTCTTTAGCAGTAAGTTCATTTGCACAGCGGTGTCTAACACGAATTTTAAAGTCTTGTGTAATCACATGGCGCTGGCCATTGGCCTAGACGAAATGCTGTGCGTATCGTCACACCTTTTCTCCTTCGTCGTAAAAGGGGTGCAAGAGCAGAGTTAATGGAAATTGCGTTCCCGTGTAATCCTGTCCATCGCAAAATGTGCTCTTTGTTTTGTAAATCTTTTGTTATTGTTACCGATTACATTAGTGGGCTGCGTTGGCTTCTCGACCTATTTGAGTCCATGAACGTTCATTGCACTGTCAGAAATTAATCCATATTTTAAAAGGAGTGCAGGTAAGTGAGCAACATTTTCGAAAGTGCGCACAGAGTTGGCTTGCACGCCAGTTTGCTACACACATGTTGAGTGGTCTTTGCCAATTTTTGAGGGTGAGCCACTATCTACGTTCACGCCATTGAGCATTTAGGGATATTAGCAGAAGCAGTGTTGACTAGATGCTGACTTTCCTGCGAACTTGACAATAGCCGGTGAAAGGCATATTCTACGTATCGTGCAAATGATATCGAATGAGTTATTTTGGAGCCAGAGATGCATATCTGGCTTCATTCCACCACATCTATTATGCACTTACTTTAAACATATTTCACATTGAATGGATTTAGCGTTATCTGCGAGCTGTTTTGAACATACAATACAAGAATCCCCTCAGTGAGCAGCTAAGTCTCAATTCTCTTGAGACTTCCTTGCTGCATGATCTAATTTATCAGATTAACTAGTCATGACTATATTGGAATCCTTCGAAAAATGCAAAAATTATCGTCATAATCTGGAAATAGATCGGATTGCCTCAACAATATCATAAATATTCTAAGAAAAGTGATGTTCCGCTTTGACGACCTTGAGTTTGAATTTATATATGAAACTAATGTGAAACTTTTTGATCCCATACATCATTTGTGTATCGTGCCAGAATATGTTTAAGGCCAAACTCCATAAGTATAAGTTGAGCAATACCAACATCTTACCTCAATACATAGGCTGCCCTTCCATTTTAGGCAGGAATCTTTGTTGTTAAAATGCATTCTTATTATTTTAATATATGGTTACTTGCTTCATTTTATTTTCATTTTAATTCACTTTTGATAAAAATGAAGCTTTTATTTGCTTTGAAACACCCATTTAAGTAGGCTGAGATAAGCCGATGAGTTTGTGAAAGCATTAACTGCTTAGAGTGAGGTTTTTTCTGACACAAACTGATAAACCAATTTTTCAATAGTATATGCAAAGTGATTTCGGCACAAATTCTAATGAATGTCCTAATTGATTATTTAATTGTTTGAATTAGAAGCTTAGATTGTTGTCGACCAATCAGATGTAAAGAGCATAACGATTTTCCTCTTACAAACAAGCAGTGCTCAATGGAACGGATGAAATCCTTATCTTTCTGCCATGTGATATGTTTGTGTGTGATGCTGGCCCAGCCGTAAGTGAGAGAGAAACCACAAACGTACCTAAACTCGTCTATTACCCGAATGAATGAATGAATATCACAATGTGTATACACTAAACGATAACCGCATTATGCTTAGCGATCACTGTTGAGTCATGAATAGTGGATATTGCGTGATTATTTCTCATCGCTTCGTATGCGATGCGACGCACGTTCGCTGCTCCGCAGCACTGTTTCTTTCACAACCGTTTCGCACCTCAATTTCTAATAACGACTCGCACTGCTAACATTCGCTGGTTTTGTTGAGTCGATGTTAAACGTTTATCGCATATTCTAATATGCCAGTGTTGTTCATTTTCTAACCTGAACACAAAAGCAATATTAGTTGATAAACAATCTGAATTTCCTATTTATCACACGGAGCGATCAGCATTCAAATGATCCGATACACAGAACCCCATGACTAGCGATAAGACCATCCTTTCGTGTGAACAACAAATTCGACCATTTTTTGTTATTCACTTGAGATGCCTGAAGTGTGAATATTTTGCTCAGTGAGCACACATTTAGAATTTTCTTTGTGAATATTGAAGTTTAATAAACGAGAAATACTGTTCTTTGTATCAGTGAATCAAGGACGGGAAATTTGGAATGTGAATAATGATTCTGATAGTTACAAGATTCAAAAATGTACATCTGGTCGAATGATAAAATATATCAAAAATTGTTAAACATTATTTTCAAACGAGATAAACCTACTTGTCCATGTGGGCATCTAGTGATCTCTTAAAAATGTCAATGCTTACAGATTGTAGCACGTGAGTAGGTAAACTGTTTCGAACTTGCATATTTTCGGCTGTTCAACATGCTCTGCTGTTGGTGAAGTTCAGTTTGGTGACCACGTAGATGTGTGTTACGGAATAGATGAAACAAACGATTACAAGGATGATTTGTTTGATTGGGCAGTGTCCAAATAACGATTAGTGCTCCTCGTTGGCGTCTGTATTGAGCTAAATTTAAATTCAATATTTTAAGTCTCTTTCGTGCGGATAATTGGAAAGTCCCAGGACCAGGTTTGTAGCTCTGCGCTGTGCAGTTTTAAATAGCCGGGTATATTTTTCAATCAAGGAGCCCTTGCCGGTACGGTATATTCGATATGAGGACGTATGTAGGTGAAAATCAATTTGCAGATAATGTTGGCGTCAAACGAACCCAGGACTGTTCTAAGGCGATGCAAGTTGCTTTTAGCTTTGCTGGCAGCGAGGCGAAATTGCCTTGAGTTTCCTATGTCAGCTTGGATAATCACGCGTAATTCTTTTTCGGAGAAGGCGGTATTTTTTATATACTTACGCCCTGGAAATTATTCTTTTTTCAACTTGCTGTTGAGCGACAATAGGCTGCATTTCAAAGCATTCAGTGGCATAACGTTGTATAGGGACCAGGTGAAAATGTTATCGTTATCCCGTTGCAGTTTCTGCGTGATGGCTGTGGAGTTTATCTTGCGCAAAGCTTAACGTTATCAGCGAAAATAAGCACAGACAACTGCCCTACAGTAGGCAAGTCGTTTAAATATATTAAAACTAAAAGCGGTCCGAGGACTGATCCTTGTGGGACACCACAGGCAACTTTAGTCGACTCGGATAGTTCATTTTTGACTCTCACGTACATCTCACGGGATATCTTCCATTCATTAATCTATGCATCGAGTTTAACCTGTACTCCGTAGGTGAGTAGTTTCGACGAAAGTATTTCGTACTGACACGATCAGAAAGCTTTCAAGAAATCGATATAAATCACGTCCACGGAGTTGCAGGCATCCAGTAGCTCAGACGAAGCTTATTTTGCTAATAGCCAGTTTTTCAGGCGAGATAGTTTTTTCCTGAATCCATGCTGTGCCTTGTAGATGAAATTATTAATCTCAAAGTGATTCCACAAGGCATCAGCTATGATGGACTCCATTACTTTCGATAGCACTGGTAATAAAGCTATCGGACGATAGTTTAATAGATTTTTTCTCTCGCCACCCTTGTAGATTGGACTGATCAGGGCAGTTTTTCAAGTTTCTGGCTTAAAGCTCTGCTCGAACATTATCGTGAACACGTCAGACGTCGATATTGCCAATTCGGAAGATAGATTATACAAAATGTGTAGGTGTTTGAACAACGTTGAGGGGAAATTCCATCCCGTAAAGAAATGGCAGCCCGCAGCTGTCAGAGTTTAAAGACTGTCCATGGGTCCACACATGTGAGATTATTGATGTAAATTGTATTCGGAAAACGTTTGCACAATCTATAAATGATGTCAGTATGCCAGTAGCAGAGGCCAGTGGCGGTATTCCCATTTTAACATTCCGGAGGTCGATTACGTTTTTGTACAATGCTTTTGGATGCATAACGAATTTTTCGACTAGACTGATTTGGTAATCTTCTCTGTCTTTTCGAATGAGGCACACACACTTATTTTGCAACAAGGTGTAGTTGCACCAAGTTAGCCCAGACGGATCTACCAAGTATTTCTACAAGGCATTGTCACGCTTGCACATCCATTTCCGAATGCTGCTTCTGAGAGGCTTTATTGGACGCTGTTTGCTGCATATTATTTTCACATTCGATGATGAATCAATGATAATAATACGGAGTTGGCTGTCAAACGTTTCTCAGATTTTCTTAGCTGATTTGAGTTCAAGGAAATCCCATCGATTTGCAGTAGTAAGAGCTCGAACGAGGACATAGTTCACAATTTTATTTTTTCGTTGAGTATTTCCTACTGGTTCGTATTGATAAATATAATCAAATGTCATGACAACATGATCACCCAATCCGAGTGGAGCTGTATAGGAAACAGATTCTATCATGAGTCCTTCGTTTCTTAGTATGCGGACCAGGGTAGATGGGGTTTGTTCAGATCGAAATCGCGTTGGTTATTGTGCATTGTTGTAAAGAGGGGTGCAAGTCATTATTTCTTGAAGAAATCTTTTGAATGAATCGTCACCTGTAATGTGTGTTGCAAGTGTCGGTACGATAAAATCACCGAGAAGGAGCACATGTGAGTATAGGAGCTTCAATGTAAAACGTATTGCATTAAAAAGAACAGTGGCAGTGGCAGATGGTGAAGAAGGGGGGCGATAAATCAATGCTTAGAGGCAATTAAGTTTATCATGCAAGTCAACAAAGCAAAACAATGTATCTTGGACAACTAGCTCAGGGGGAAAAGTATAGTGCAGTTGATGCTCTCATGTAAGTAGAGGAGGACACCGCCACCTTTTACTGTTCGTTCTTTTCGTTGAATCATCATGTGTGGGATTTTGAATTCAAAGTCGTGTATAGAATCACTCAACGAGATTTCTGTCACTACAATTAAATCCCAAGACGCCGCGGTCGCACGTGAATGAAGTTCAGTGAACTTGCCCAGAAAGCCCTGAGCATTGGTGTAATAGAATGATAGAGATTTGATTTTTGTTTCAGAAGAAGAACTGATAGTAGTGTATTCGCCGACTCAGAATTGGTCGGCTGCTCCAGGTTTTTTCTCCAGGGTGCATTTGATTGACTTGGTGGCGAAGTCAATTCAGGAACGATCATTTTCGTGCGTTTTATATCGTATACAGCCCGAATACGAATTTCAGGAGGTGTGCATTTTCGGCATTGATACCACGCCTCTAGTATTCTATCCTTCATCTCATCTGTGCGGAATGTTATTTTGAGAGGAGGAGGCTGATGCGATCCCTTTTTCGGTTTAAGGTGCATAACATGAGTCGTTATTATGTCCTTTAAACCTAGGATCTCTTGTAAAAATCTCCATTCACTGCAATCGTGTTGCAGACGTGTGCTGGATTCTACTCCGTTCGAAATGCGATTTAGAGCCTCTTTTGCTATTTCCGGATTATTACGACGAATTTGTCGTTCTTTCCACGGAACGTCCGGAAATATTCGCACAGCCGATTTGTTTAACTCCAAGAGGGATAAGGCGAGCAACATATTTTCTACATCTTGGCATTAGCATTACACGCAGTATCCTGGGTGTGTTCGCACGAAGTGAGTTCGGGGTTCTAAATAATCGGGTCAGCGATGCATGTGAGGCAGTGATGCGTAAGCTTTCATTGTTTTCTGTCATCTGCTTCGCGTTGCTTTAGAGCTGGCGAAGTTGATTCAATGATATTACAGTTAGATCTTCAATGTTTGCCTTTAAGGGAATTTTAGTGTTCAAACTCTTCGGTCTTAGCTGCTGCACATTCTTTGATAATTCAGCACTTCCATTCAATTGACTACTGGTGTGATTTACAGAATCATTGGTCGTACCGATCTGTTGGTAGGGACTTTTGATGATTCCTGGAGAAATCAGTGTTTCAGTAGTAGTTACAGATTTCCTGTAATACTTACGGTCAATGAGGTTTTGAACTGGCTCCAGCGCTTTCTCACTCGCAAATGTTTGGAAAGACTCTAACGTGTTTTCAAGCCGTTCAGGATTCGCTCCTACAGCGAACATGCATCTTTCAATAATTGCATCAAAGATTTCGGCTCTTGATAAATCACTAGTTACTTTTAATCTGCATGGATTGCATATATAGCAGATGCCTGGTAATTTTTCATTATTAATCAGAGTCACTGATTCGAGTGATAAATACTTGTAGAGCAAGTATGCACATCACTTCAATGAGAGCCAAGTTATTCCGTCGAACGCGGAAGACTTTCCCGTTATTAGATGGAATAATACATGAAGGAAGCGCTACGACGTGACATTTGTTTCACCGAGGGCCACTGCGGTCGAGTTGGGTTGATTTTTTGTGTGAATTACATGTTTTCTGGAACTAAATACACATGAATAAACATGTGTTTTTCTAATGATGGTATTTTTGGTTCAACTAACTTGTTCACGGCCGTAACTCCTGGTTTTACCTTAGCTATATCTTTAACCATACCATAGAGGATTTTGGGGTTCAACTTCCTCATGCGCAATAATCTTTCCATGTAGTACAACTTGTCTTGGAAGACAAATATGCTGTTGTGATGTTATGAGTTGTGTACGACATCTAGCGGAAGAAACCGAGATATTGTTTTAAGGCGAAGTTGATGGCTTCGTTTTTTTTTACGACACAGCCCGCGTTTGGGAATAACCTAGCGTGATCCGACTACATTAGTTTTTTAGACCTTGTAGTTTGTGTGAGCCGATGAGGTTCTGAGCATGCAATATTCATTACCGTGATTCCCAAGTTCACACAAAGTGAATGAAACCAAGGAAAATATAATGAATATTAAATACAGTGTGCATATATTGTGGTGCTCACATTCACATCCCTTACACAACACAACCAGTTTCCTGCTGATGACTTTTAGCAGAACGCAACAGTAAGTTCTTTGTGTCAACATTGAAACAGTGGTATAGTGGTAACGAAATGTATACTGGATGCCACTGATTATTTGGGTTCAAATACAGAATCAGAAAGGGTTCCATGGCCGAGCAATCAAAAAGCTTATAAATGACCATGTGGGGATGTGAGCACCACAGTCTGCATAGTTTATCGAGAAACCAATCAAGACTATTTCGAATCAATGTAAAGTAGCCAATCAAATGTGTGCGTGACCCATATAAAACAGTTAACCTGCACAGAAAGAGTTAGAACTAACACAACGATATAATTCGATATGTTGAGCAGGTACACCTGGGCGATTTTATTCCTATTGGTTACTGCGAATATGTGCATTACTTTGGGTAAGTAAAGTATTATGTGCATTAACCTGAAAGAATTACCACTATTCGGAGCTTGGGATGATCTCTTCGAAAGGCAAGAAAAATTATTACGCAAAAACATGGACAGGAAACGTGAATGCTATGCGTTAGAAAAGAAATATTTTCTTAAAACTGGTAAGTTGATTAGATGACGTTCATTTCGAAGCGTTGACGCCATCACAACGAATCAGAGACGAATTCCGGAAATGTCATTTGGAAGGTAACACTCGGCACATTCACATGTGACAAATAAAATTTTTCTCTAAATGTGTTGTTTTTGATTTGAGCATCTTGACGTTGGTTCAGCCACTTTGCCTACAGTTATTCTGCAGACGCAGTTCTATACTATTCTCCCAATTATTCTACTCGAAGCGGTTTTCATTCCGTAGAATTATTACGCCGTTATTTTAGTTAGTCTTTGTAGAAATGCACTGGAGATATGAATTGCATTGTGCACACGTTGACGAAGAATCAAGTTATTTGATCGAGCTAAGTGCTTGTGTTTTTCGTTCCATGTAGCACCACGAAAGGCGATTGATTTCAGATTACCTATCATTAAATTCAATTTTTAGTCTTAATGACCAAGAATATGGGGAACGTTTAAGAAACAGTTTCATAAAATAGATCTCAGTTTGATTCGATTTAGTAAATAGTGACAGTGGTATTTAGAATGCTACCAAACATCAGTGATTTTGCGACCGAAATACTCAAATAAGTATTTAAATCGAGTGAAAATATCGTGAAATACTTATTTTAATCCCAATATGAATTAAATCAGAGTAAAGTAAGACATAAAAACCAATGGGTTGATGTTTGCTCGTCTAGTTTTACAATTAAAGTAGTTTAGTGGGTGAGAATAAAAGGTATACTGTTCGGAGTAAATCAGATTGAAGTAAATGAGAATACTTTATAGACTTTAGTCGGAAATGAGTTGCTCTAAGTTGATAAGCATGAGTCCTGGAGTTCAACCTATCTTTAAAACCTTTTATGGGATTGCTAGTTGTATTGGATCATAAGTTATCTCTTGATTCGTTGATCGGGGCAGTCAAATAAATTCGAGGAGGCTATCTATTTGCAATAACCTACACATTTCTAGTTTAGTTGATCGATGGTAAAGTAAAGACTGATTTCGATATTCTTGTAGATTCAAGGAGATCAAGAGAGTACAGCACATTCAAAGATTGGTTTAACGTACATATTATCAAAAACATTTCTATTGAGAAATTTTTCTAACTACAAAAATATATCGATTTACTTCATACGTGAAAATTAAAAAACTGCCTACCATTCAACATTCAAAAAACTTAAAATGTTAAACGTCGGTAAATCCTTCGAATTGATAGACTCTCCGGGATCTCAGCAACTATCATCGGTTACGGATTGGCAGTAGTTGAAGTCTTCCCGGCAGTGTTATGCGGTATACAAAATGACCTGCCCAACCGTGCCACTGCATAGACGGATCTTCGGTATTTTCACAAAGTAGGTACTCCCGCGGATTATTGACACCTATGTGCGGCCAACAATGAAATACGCTGGTTACCGAAGGACCTGGTTTTGTTGCAACGCGTATTCGACCGCGCGACAAATCTGGTGACGAGACTATACAACAGGTCATACGAGGAGCGGATTGAATCTCTGAACCAATTTGACTTTTCTTACGCCGTGTCGGGGTGATTTTATCCCGTTTTTCAACATTCTGCATACGGTGAAACACCCACTTGAACACCTGTTCCATTGGCACCAACCACATGGTAACAGATCTCATGTTTTAAAGTTACCTATTCGACAATCTAGATCAAATTGTAGAAGGTTCTTCTTTGCTGTCTGAGTTTGTTTTTTCTTCTTCTTCTGGATCGAATGCAAAAGGGATACAATCCCGTTTGAGCTCGTCCACATCAAGAAAACATGTGTGACTCCTGCTGACAATGCAATACTTGAGAGCATAGGACCAATACCACATTAATTCAGGGATCAGGTCCATCCTTCTCAACAAATGCAGATCCAACGCGGTCTTGAATAGCTGTTCAGATGGTAGAAGCAAGAGCTCATTCGGCAGCAAGTTTCAAATGTTCAACACCTTCGTGGATAGCGTGATCTCATTACTCAGCTTAGGACTGTAATGTTTCTGCAACATGAGGTCATGTTGACGAGTTCTCGGTTCACGTAACATTATGAAGAACCGGAGGAACTCGTCGTCATATTGACCAAGAAGAATCCGGCGTGTAACGAGCAGATCATATTTTTCTCTTCGAAGTTCTAGCGATAAAGTTTCAGTAAGCTCCCTCTGTCATCCTACAAGAGGTAGCGCATACCATGAAGAATTTAGATACCCTCCTTTTGTACCATCTTCAAGGAGTCGCGTTTGCCTTTCAACTGAGGAATTCCATATTCTAACGTGTGCCGAGAAGAGCTTGTGAAACTAAAGCGGTTAAAGACTAAAGATGAACGCTGTATGGCCCATAGCATCCTAAGAGACCTGTAGGTTATCCTACGAGTTTGTGCCTTTGACTTTAGGGAAGCCGAAACCAGAATCCCTAAGTCTTTTTTTCTCCGTAATCACTCTATTATGCTTATTTCCAAATTGTTTTCCCTAGACATGCGAGCGAAAACCTATGCGAATGACGACTGACTTGTCCTCACTTATAAGCAATGTCCAGAGATTTGTCAAATTGACTAAGTAATCGACTGCTCGCTGCAGTTGCTAGTGGCCATCGCGTGAACGGAAAGACGCTCACAGTTTTAGGTCATCCGCGAATAAAAGGCAACATATGACGCCGTGTCTGAAAAGTAGCTCATGAAAATTTTGAATAATAACGGCCAAAAACATATCCCTGTGGCACAGATGAGCTCGCTATCACCTCTGAAGGCAAATCGCCATGCACATTTACACGGCTTGACTGCCATGAAATGACCGCCATGAATGTCTCGATCCACTTAAGAAGACACCCTTGAAAACCTAGACCCTCCAATTTGACGAGCAACCGGTGTAAGACACAGTCGAATGTCATGCTAAAGTCGATAAAAACAACAGGAACCGCTTGAACAGAATCCGTCAAGCACACCAGCTTTCTCGCACCAGGAACAAGTGACTTACGCATGAGCGATCTTTGGTGAATCCATGATGTTGTGGACAGCAACGCCCATACTCTGAAAGATTTTTCTCTGTTTCGACATTGATCGACTTCTGTAAAGATTTTCCGATCACATAATTCATTGTGACCGACCTGTATTAGCAGGACAACCAGGGTTCTCAACGATAAACATAGAATTTATAATACCTTGATTCAATTCCTGTGGTAGAACCCATAATATTAAAGATTTGTAAACAATCTAGCCGGGGATTTCACAAGAAATCTGAAAGCGCTTGTAAAATCAATGGATAAATTCCTTCTGTGCTTTGCGCGGATGGTGTGTCTACCTGTTGCAACTGAAGTCTAACCGTCTGTCAATCTACATTGAGATCAGAAAGGAGCGCACTGTTCTTATCAACAGAAGGGGATCATTGTTTTCAAGACAGTACACGGAGGCTTAACCAGGGATTAAGCTTTCAAACCATCCTCATCAATGTTTAGCGCACTATTATCAATCAGATTATGTATGTATGGTGATGCAAATAGGTGTTTCGGTGCACAGGTAGACTTGTCAAGCAATCGCTGATCGTACAGCAAAAGTTTGCTGCGTTTTAATGCAGTGCAGAGATTTCTAGATTGTCAATAGTTGTCTCAGTCGGTGGCGTTTCTCCAGATTATGAAAACCTACTACAGCCTTTGACTTTTTCGCAACAAGCTTTCGAAGTTCTTGTCAAACCAAGAAAACCCTTCGCTTTAGTTCGACGCATTGTAAACGAAACAGCTACCTCAATAACTGTCCAGATATTTTTCCGATCACTATCCAAAAATATTCAACATCAGCTGATTGATAGAGAGACAATCGAGAGAGGTGGTAGCATCACGCCACCTATCCGCGTCCACCTCCCAAAAATTGCTTTTGGGAATGTAATCTAGTGCTCAACCACTGTTACGCTTCCATCGACAAATTAAGATGGCATGGTCCCTACAACCTAACGTTTTTTTCAATCTCAAGCGGCATTGGAATCAATACGAAATACAAAATTGACTCACACCTATTAGGTCCTACACTATTCGGATGAGGAACATGCTAAACGAATTCATCAAGTTCGTTTCACAAGGTCTTTGCGTTAAAATAAATCAATTTTAAAGGTCCAAAGACCTGCACAGGCATATCGTCTGAGCCTACTAACGAACGTTTGGCCTCATTCTATCAACATAGAAATCAACAACGCGCATTTTTGGCTCGCCAGACTCCATGCGCTCTAAAATCTTTTTAATAGCTTTTCGCATTTTTATAAGTTCATTCGGTGAGATATCACACAGGATTCGTGGTTCGCTACCCTTCAAACTGAAACCTTGTCTTTAGCAGTAAGTTCAATTGCACAGCGGAGTCTAACACAAATTTTAAAGTCTTGGGTAATCACATGGCGCTGGCCATTGGCCTAGACGAAATGCTGTGCGTATCGTCACACCTTTTCTCCTTCGTCGTAAAAGGGGTGCAAGAGCATAGTTAATGGAAATTGCGTTCCCGTGTAATCCTGTTCATCGCAAAATGTGCTCTTTGTTTTGTAAATCTTTTCTTATTGTTACCGATTACATTAGTGGGCTGCGTTGGCTTCTCGACCTATTTGAGTCCATGAACGTTCCTTGCACTGTCAGAAATTAATCCATATTTTGAAAGGAGTGCAGGTAAGTAAGCAACATTCTCAAAAGTGCGCACAGAGTTGGCTTGCACGCCAGTTTGCTACACACATTATGAGTGGTTTCTGCCAACCTTTGAGGGTGAGCCACTATCTACGTTCACGCCATTGAGCATTTAGGGATATGGGCAGAAGCAGTGTATACTTGAGGCTGACTTTCCTGCGAACTTGACAATAGCCGGTGAAAGGCATATTTTACGTATCGTGCAAATGATATCGAATGAGTTATTTTGGAGCCAGCGATGCATATCTGGCTTCATTCTACCACATCTATTATGCACCTACTTTAAACATATTTTACACTGAATGGATTCAGCGTTATCTGCAAGCTGTTTTGAACGTACAATACAAGAATCCCCTCAGTGAGCAGCTAAGTCTCAATTCTCTTGAGACTTCCTTGCTGCATGATCTAATTTAGCAGATTAACTAGTCGTGACTATATTGGAATCCTTCGAAAAATGCAAAAAATTCTCGTTATAATCTGGAAATATATCTGATGGCCTCAAGAATATTATAAATATTCTAAAAATATGATGTTCCACTTAGACGACCTTAAGTTTAAATTTATATATGAAACTAATATGAAACTCTCTGACCCCATATATCATTTGTGTATCGAGCCAGAATATGTTCAAGGCCAAACTTCACAAGTATAAGTTGACCAAAACCAACATCGCAACTCAATACATAGGCTGCCCTTCCAATTTGAGCAGGAATCTTTGTTGTTATTATGCATTCCTATTATTTTATTATATGCTTACTTGCATTATTTTATTTTAATTTAAATTTACTTTTAAGATAATTCAAGCTTTTAAATGCTTTGAAACATCCGCTGAAGTAGGCTGAGATAAGCCGATGAGTTTGTAGAGGCATTGAGGTTTTTTGTCTGACACACACTCAGACTGATGATCCAATTCTTCAATTTCAAATTCAAGGTGATTTCGGCACAAATTCTAATGAATGTCCTAATTGATTATTTAATTTTTTGAATTAGAAGCTTAGATTGTTGTCGACCAATCAGATGTGAAGAGCATAACGATTTTTCTCGTAATAACAAGCAGCGCTCAAGGGAACGGATGAAATCCTGATCTTTGTGCCATGGGATTTGTTTGTGTGTGATGCTACCCAAGTCGTGAGTGAGAGAGAACCACAACCGTACTTGAACTCGTCTATTACCCGAATGAATGAATGAATATCACAATGTGTATACACTAAACGGTAACCGCATTATGCTTAGCGATCACTGTTGAGTCATGAATAGTCGATATCGCGCGATTATTGCTCATCGCTTCGTACGCGATGCGACGCACGTTCGCTGCTCCGCAGTGCTATATAAATCAATACTGTTTCTCTCACAACCGTTACGTGGCTCAATTTCTAAAAACGATTCGCACTGCTAACATTCGCTGCTTTTGTTGAGTCGATGTTAAACGTTTATCGCGTATTCTAATATGCCAGTGTTGTTGATTTTCTAACCTGAACACAAAATCAATGTTAGTTGATAAACAATCTAAATTTTCTATTTATCTCACGGAGCGATCAGCATTCAAATGATCCGATACACAGAACCCCATGACTAGCGATAAGACCATCCTTTCGTGTGAACAACAAATTCGACCATTTGTTGTTATTCACTTGAGATGCCTGAAGTGTGAATATTTTGCTCAGTAAGCACACATTCAGA
Organism: Atriophallophorus winterbourni; assembly: GCA_013407085.1. Taxonomy (NCBI): domain Eukaryota; kingdom Metazoa; phylum Platyhelminthes; class Trematoda; order Plagiorchiida; family Microphallidae; genus Atriophallophorus; species Atriophallophorus winterbourni. The sequence goes on from JACCGJ010022689.1 coordinate 51,032, forward strand.
ATTTTTTTGTGAATATTAAAGTTTAATAAACGAGAACTACTGTTCTTTGTATCAGTGAATCAAGGGCGGATAATTTAGAATGTGAATAATGATTCTGATAGTTACAAGATTCAAAAATGTACATCGGGTCGAATGATAAACTATATCAAAAATTGTTAAACATTATTTTCAAAAGAGGTAAACCTACTTGTCCATGTGGGCATCTAGTGATCTCTTTAAAACGTCAATGCTTCCAGATTGTAACATGTGAGTAAGTAAACTGTTTCGAACTTGCATATTTGCGGCAGTTCAACCTGCTCTGCTGTTGGTAAAGTTCGATTGATGACTACGTAGTTGTGTGTTACGGAATAGATGAAACAAACGATTGTAAGGATGATTTGTTTGATTGGGTAGTGTCCAAATAACGATTAGTGCTCCTCGTTGCCGTCTGTATTGAGCTAAATTCAAATTCAATATTTTAAGTCTCTTTCGTGCGGATAATTGGAAAGTCCCAGGACCAGGTTTGTAGCTCTGTGTTGTGGAGTTTCCAATAGCTGGGAATATTTTTCAATCAATGATCCCTTGCTGGTATGGTATATTTGATATGAGGACGGGTGTAGGTAAAAATCAATTTGTAGATAATGTTAGCGTCAAACGAACCTATGACTGTTCTAAGGAGTTCCAAGTTGCTATTAGCTTTGCTGGCAGCCAGTGAAATTGCATTGAGTTTCCTGTGTCAGGTTGGATAATCACGCGTAAATCTTTTTCGGAGGAGGCGGTTTTTATAAATTTACGCCGTGGAAAATATTCTTTTTCCAACTTGCTGTTGAGCGACAATAGGCTGCATTTCAAAGCATTCAGTGGCATAACGTTGTATACGGACCAGGTGTAAATTTCATCGTTATCCCGTTGCAGTTTCTGCGTAATAGCTGTGGAGTTTATCTTGCGCAAAGCTTAACGTTATCAGCGAAAATAAAGACAGATGACTGCCCTACAGTAGGCAAGTCGTTTATATATATATATTAAAATTAAAAGCGGTCCGAGGACTGATCCTTGTGGGACACCACAGGCAACTTTAGTCGACTCGGATAGTTCATTTTTGACTCTCACGTACATCTCACGGGATATCATCCATTAATTAATCTATGCATGGAGTTTAACCTGTACTCCGTAGGTGAGTAGTTTCGACGAAAGTATATCGCGACTGACACGATCAAAAAGCTTTTAAGAAATCGATATAAATCACGTCCACGGAGTTGCAGGCATCCAGTAGCTCAGACGAAGCTTTTTTTGCTAATAGCCAGTTTTCAGGCAAGATAGTTTTTTCCTGAATCCATGCTGTGCCTTGTAGATGGAATTATCAATCTCAAAGTGATTCCACAAGGCATCAGCTATGATGGACTCCATTACTTTCGAGAGCACTGGTAATAAAGCTATCGGACGATAGTTTAATATATTTTTTCTCTCGGCATCCTTGTAGATTGGACTGATCAGGGCAGTTTTTCAAGTTTCTGGCTTAAAGCTCTGCTCGAACATTATCGTGAACACGTCAGACGTCGATATTGCCAATTCGGAAGATAGATTATACAAAATGTTTAGGTGTTTGAAAAACGTTGAGGGGAAATTCCATCCCGTAAAGAATTGGCAGCCTGCAGCTGTCAGAGTTTAAAGTCTGTCCATATGTCGACACTTGTGAGATTATTGATGTAAATTGTTTTCGGAAAACGTTCGCACAATCTTTGAATGATGTCAGTATGCCAGTAGCAGAGGCCAGTGGCGGTTTTCCCATTTTAACATTCCGGAGGTCGATTACGTTTTTGTACAATGCTTTTGGATACATAACGTATTTTTCGACCAGACTGATTTGGTAATCTTTTCTGTCTTTTCGAATGAGGCACACACACTTATTTTGCAAAAAGGTGTAGTTCCAACAAGTTAGCCCAGACGGATCTACCAAGTATTTCTACAAGGCATTGTCACGCTTGCACATCCATTTCCGAATACTGCTTCTGAGAGGCTTTATTGGACGCTGTTTGCTGCCGCCAATACGGTCCGGGGAAACTTGAGTTTACGTCAAAGTATTCAGTCACGGTATAGGCACCAATGTGTCTAATGAACGGTTGAGTCACGCGTCCAAACCCACCAAAATATTGACAAGACAATACGTGGGACAATACGGTATTATTGAAACGAAATAATTATTCAATAAAAATAGCAAACCTCAATTATTCCGCTTCGTACTGAATCCAAAGACAACGAATATTCAATAGCAACAAATACAGCTAAATGTCACAACTTCAACTGCGCGCGAACGGCCAAAGAAAGATGCAAAAAGTTGACCCAAAATCAAATAACTTCAAATCGTTCAGTAAAACAAAACGATAAAAATGAACAAAATGCAGGAGATTCGAACGTTTGATTTTAAATAAAATAATTGGAATTCTGCCTTTTACATCGCTCCCCGAAATCCGCACCGGATTTCACAAAGGTTAACAATGCACATGCTCTGGTTCCCTAAGGTCATTATTCATTCTTCAACTCATATGCTAGAACAAACGCGTAGATGTTACTTTCGGAATTAAAGTGAGATAATGTCATCATGCACAAGACGTTCTCTATGCCTCACACACATAACAAAATTCACCAGCTCTTTTAGGCAAATCCGAAACACAAAATGCGTATGACCACAGTAGATTTATCGCAACCTAATGGTGCTAGCGAGAGTTCTGTTGTCCCAGATTCTAGATAAAAATCCGAATTCAGCGTTCGAATATGTAGGACTTCTTTTTCGAGTTGAATTCCCAATTCAACAAGAAGGCTACTTTTCACAAGAGATACATCAGATCCGTTATCCAACATGGCATATGTATCTACTGCGCCTCGTGGTCCCAGTACGGTAACAGGGAATGTGCCCAGACGGACACGATCAAAACGAGCACTCATACTGTTACATCTTAGCGAATTTTGATCAGTTCCTTCCTTGTGCATATGTAACAAGTAATTATGCCTCCCATTACAACCAGAGACAGAGCAGAACACATTCTTGCGGCAATCTATAGCTCGATGACCGGTAAGAAGACATAAGAAACAAGCCTGATATTTCTTGACAACGTTCCACCGACCAGTCACATCGTAAGATTTGAACATGTCACAATTATCCAAATCGTGTTTATCACCACAACATAACAACTGCTGTCAAGGTTCGATTGAAACTGGCCCGTGCGGTTAACTGTAGCATGAACTCGCGAAAAGTCTCTACTTGTCTTCTCCATCGTTCTTCAGATTCGATTTGGTCGCAATTTGACCGAAGCGACTACGACATATACGTGCCTCGTCCGCTATAAACCGCTGCAGGTCATGAAATTTAGGCTGACAGTTGCCTTGGTTGATCACATCAACTAATCTGGCCCAACGATCCTGCAGTTCATATGGTAATTTATAGACGATCAACTCAAGTGTCGTCAAAGAATCAAGATCCGCCTCGTAATTCATTTGAGAGAGAGCAGTCTCACAGTTCTGCATCTCTATCGAAAGTTGAGTCAGCGAGACCCCGTTTGTTCTTGCGTGTGACAGATAGGAAGTCAGACGGTCAATCATCGACCGGGCGATGGCATGAGATTGTCCATAGAGCTCGGTTAGAATCTCTCTAGCTCTTTTATAAGCGGATTCGGACGGCAGCATACTACACCCGTCAATGGCGTCTCGCGCTTGACCTCTACAATAGTGTAGCAAGTATAGCATGCGTTGGCCTTCATCAAACACATTACGTTCGATGAAGTTTTCGAACTGTCGAATAAATTTCCAGTATTGACATATATTACCATCAAAATACTGTAATTCTACTCTTGGCAACACCGGCGCCGCACGTTCAGCTAAATTAGTTGATCCTTTATGCTCGTATTGAAACGTAACCGACTTGTGATTATCTTTGACGGTCATATCCGACGTACTGCATCCAGCAATGGGACCAAAATCACCACCCTCCGACTGTTCTAATCTGAGTCGAGCTAATCTAGTAACATTCGAGGCTTTAAACAATTCTAATTCTAGCTCTCGACGTCTCTCTTCCTCAACTATTTGCGCTTGCAGAAGCTTTAGCCTAGGATTATCATTATTTGAACTAGCTACCGAACCAGAGCATGAAACACTATCAACCAATGTAAAATTATTGACTTGCCCGTCCAGCAGAATCTTCTCATCGTGTTCCTTTGGTTTCTTTGACGAGCTCTTCTTCATTTTCCCCATTAGTTCCAACGAAGCAAATTGAGTACTGTACCGCCAATACGGTCCGGGGAAACTCGAGTTCAACGTCAAAGTATTCAGTCACGGTATAGGCACCAATGTGTCTAATGAACGGTTGAGTCACGCGTCCAAGCCCACCAAAATATTGACAAGACAATACGTGGGACAATACGGTACTATTGAAACGAAATAATTATTCAATAAAAATAGCAAACCTCAATTATTCCGCTTCGTACTGAATCCAAAGACAACGAATATTCAATAGCAACAAATACAGCTAAATGTCACAACTTCAACTGCGCGCGAACGGCCAAAGAAAGATGCAAAAAGTTGACCCAAAATCAAATAACTTCAAATCGTTCAGTAAAACAAAACGATAAAAATGAACAAAATGCAGGAGATTCGAACGTTTGATTTTAAATAAAATAATTGGAATTCTGCCTTTTACATCGCCCCCCGAAATCCGCACCGGATTTCACAAAGGTTAACAATGCACATGCTCTGGTTCCCTAAGGTCATTATTCATTCTTCAACTCATATGCTAGAACAAACGCGTAGATGTTACTTTCGGAATTAAAGTGAGATAATGTCATCATGCACAAGACGTTCTCCATGCCTCACACACATAACAAAATTCACCAGCTCTTTTAGGCAAATCCGAAACACAAAATGCGTATGACCACAGTAGATTTATCGCAACCTAATGGTGCTAGCGAGAGTTCTGTTGTCCCAGATTCTAGATAAAAATCCGAATTCAGCGTTCGAATATGTAGGACTTCTTTTTCGAGTTGAATTCCCAATTCAACAAGAAGGCTACTTTTCACAAGAGATACATCAGATCCGTTATCCAACATGGCATATGTATCTACTGCGCCTCGTGGTCCCAGTACGGTAACAGGGAATGTGCCCAGACGGACACGATCAAAACGAGCACTCATACTGTTACATCTTAGCGAATTTTGATCAGTTCCTTCCTTGTGCATATGTAACAAGTAATTATGCCTCCCATTACAACCAGAGACAGAGCAGAACACATTCTTGCGGCAATCTATAGCTCGATGACCGGTAAGAAGACATAAGAAACAAGCCTGATATTTCTTGACAACGTTCCACTGACCAGTCACATCGTAGGATTTGAACATGTCACAATTATCCAAATCGTGTTTATCACCACAAACATAACAACTGCTGTCAAGGTTCGATTGAAACTGGCCCGTGCGGTTAACTGTAGCATGAATTCGCGAAAAGTCTCTACTTGTCTTCTCCATCGTCTTTACAATCGAATTGGTCGCAATTTGACCGAAGCGACTACGACATATACGTGCCTCGTCCGCTATAAACCGCTGCAGGTCATGAAATTTAGGCTGACGGTTGCCTTGGTTGATCACATCAACTAATCTGGCCCAACGATCCTGCACTTCATATGGTAATTCATAGACGATCAACTCAAGTGTCGTCAAAGAATCAAGGTCCGCCTCGTAATTCATTTGAGAGAGAGCAGTCTCACAGTTCTGCATCTCTATCGAAAATTGAGTCAGCGAGACCCCGTTTGACTTTACTTTTTTCATGGATGAAATTGATCGGTCAATCATTGACCGCGCGATAACGTGAGTCTGTCCGTAGAGATCAGTTAATATCTCTCGCGTTCTTTTGTAGGCAGTTTCGGGCAACAACATACTACATCCATCGATAGCATCTCGCGCTTGACCTTTACAATAGTGTAGTAAATACAACATACGTTGTCCATCTTCAAAAACATTACTTTCAATATAGTTTTCAAACTGACGTATAAATTTCCAATACTGGGATAGATTGCCATCGAAATACTGCAATTCTACTCGTGGCATCAACGGTGTTACACGGTCAAGGAAATGACTTGAACCTTTGCGTGCTTCTTGGGGTTTAACTGAGCTAAGATATTCTTTGACGGTCTTCTTAGCTTCACCGTCTCCAGCAACCTGGCGAGAATCTCCATCCTCAGACAGTTCTAATTTAAGTCGTACAAGTCGAGTAGCATTCGCAGCGTTCAACAGTCCTAACTCAAGCTCCTGACGCTTCTGTTCTTCCTCTATTTGTGCTAACACAAACTTCGCCCTGAGATTATCAGAGTTAGAACTGACTACCGAACCAGAGCGTGACATGTTATCAACCAATGAAAGATTACCGACTTGCCCGTTCAAAGGATCCTTTTGTTCGTGTTCAGTCGTTTTCTTCGACGATTTCTTCGTTTTCCTCATTTGCTCGAACGAAGCCAATTGAGTACTGTAACCGACAATTCGGTCCGGGAAAATCGAGTTCAACGTCAAAGATTTCAGTCGCGATATAAACACCAATGTGTTTATCCAACGGTTGAGTCACGCGTCCAAGCCCACCAAAATATTGAAAAGACAATACGTGGGACAATACGGTATTATTGAAACGAAATAATTAATCAATAAAATAGCAAACCTCAATTGTTCCGCTTCGTACTGAATCCGAAAACAACGAATATTTAATAGCAACAAATACAGCTAAATGTCACAATTTCAACTGCGCGCGAACGGCCAAATAAAGGTACAAAAATGTTGACCCAAAATCCAATAACTTCAAATAGTTCAGTAAAACAAAACGATAAAAATGAACAAAATGCAGGAGATTCGAACGTTTGATTTTCAATAAAAAATAACTGGAATTCTGCCTTTTACATCGCCCCCCGAAATCCGCACCGGATTTCACAAAGGTTAACAATGCACATGCTCTGGTTCCCTAAGAAGGTCATCATTCATGCTTCAACTCATATGCTAGAACAAACGCGTAGATGTTACTTTCGGAATTAAAGTGAGATAATGTCATCATGCACAAGACGTTCTCCATGCCTCACACACGTGACAAAATTCACCGGCTCTTTTAGCCAGGTTGATCATAAGCCAGACGTTTTCCATGCCTTACTTCAACCAACCTGGTTGGCCCAATCACTTTACGTAACGAAACCAATTTTCAATTGCTCGGTCACATCTGTGAATTCCCTTTGAACACTTAACACGAGTTTGGTACGTGTCGTCTGGGAATTAACTAGTCCCAGAACCACCCAGCCAAGCGTGGTTAGGTAAGCAAATGGCTCGTTGGGGCGACCAAATCTCTGCTCCAATACCCCATGTGCTTCTGGTACGTCCGCTCCAATAAGCAGACCAACCGAGTGATTAGGAATGTCAGGTAAATCTAAATCATTCAAATGTTCCCATGGCTTGGCGTCAATAGCAGCCGAATAACAATTGTTTCTAGGCAAATCTGAAACACAAAATGCGCGTTGTATGACCACAGTAGGTTTATCGCAACCTAATGGTGCTAGCGAGAGTTCTGTTGTCCCAGATTCTAGATGAGAATCCGAATTCAGCGTTCGAATATGTAGGACTTCTTTTTCGGGTTGAATTCCCAATCCAACAAGAAGGCTCCTTTTCACAAGAGACACATCAGATCCGTTATCCAACATAGCATATGTATCTACTGCGCCTCGTGGTCCCAGAACGGTAACAAGGAATGTGCCCAGACGGACACGTTCAAAACGAGCACTCATACTGTTACATCTTAGCAAATTTTGATCACTCCCTTCCTTGTGCATATGTAACAAGTAATTATGCCTCCCATTACAACCAGAGACAGAGCAGAACACATTCTTGCGGCAATCTATAGCTCGATGACCGGTAAGAAGACATAAGAAACAAGCCTGATATTTCTTGACAACGTTCCACCGACCAGTCATATCGTAAGATTTAAACATGTCACAATTATCCAAATCGTGTTTATCACCACAAACATAACAACTGCTGTCAATGTTCGATTGAAACTGGCCCGTGCGGTTAACTGTAGCATGAACTCGCGAAAATTCTCTACTTGTCTTCGCCATCGTCTTTACAATCGATTTGGTCGCAATTTGACCGAAGCGACTACGACATATACGTGCCTCGTCCGCTATAAACCGCAGCAGGTCATGAAATTTAGGCTGACGGTTGACTTGGTTGATCACATCAACTAATCTGGCCCAACGATCCTGCAGTTTATATGGTAATTTATAAACGATCAAATCAAGTGTCGTCAAAGAATCAAGGTCCGCCTCGTAATTCACTTGAGACAGAGCAGTCTCACAGTTCTGCATCTCTATCGAAAGTTGAGTCAGCGAGACCCCGTTTGACTTTACTTTTTCCATGATTGAAATTAACCGGTCAATCATTCACCGCGCGATAACGTGAGTCTGTCCGTAGAGATCAGTTGATATCTCTCGCACCCTTTTGTAGACAGTTTCAGGCAACAACATACTACATCCATCGATAGCATCTCGCGCTTGGCCTTTACAATAGTGCAGCAAATACAACATACGTTGTCCATCGTCAAAAACATTACTTTCAATATAGTTTTCGAACTGACGTATAAACTTTCAATACTGGCATGGATTGCCATCAAAATACTGCAATTCTACACGTGGCATCACCAGTGTTACACGGTCATGGAAATGACTTGACCCTTTGCGTGCTTCTTGGAGTTTAACTGAGCTGAGATATTCCTTGACAGTCTTCTCAGCCTTACCGTCTCCAGCAACCTGGCCAGAATCTCCATCCTCAGACAGTTCCAATTTAAGTCGTGCAAGTCGAGTAGCATTCGCAGCTGTCAACATTCCTAACTCAAGCTTCTGACGCTTCTGTTCTTCCTCTATTTGTGCTAACACAAACTGCTCCCTAAGATTACCAGAGTTAGAACTACCTACCGAACCAGAGCATGACATGTTATCAACCAATGAAAGATTACCGACTTGCCCGTCCAAAGGATCCTTTTGTTCGTGTTCAGTCGTTTTCTTCGACGATTTCTTCGTTTTCCTCATTTGCTCGAACGAAGCCAATTTAGTACTGTAACCGACAATTCGGTCCGGGAAAATCGAGTTCGAAGTCAAGAGTTCATCACGATATAAACACCAATGTGTCCATCCAACGGTTGAGTGACGTGTCCAAGCCCACCAAAATATTGACAAGACAATACGTGAGATAAGTACGGTACTATTGAAGCAAAATAATTATACAATAAAAATAGCAAACCTCAATTATTCCGCTTCGTACTGAATCCAAAAACCAGATTATTCAACAGCAACAATGACCACGAATGATTGCAACTTCAAATAGCGCGCAAACGGCCAAATAAAGATACAGAAATATAAGCTCAAGAACGAATAAAATCAAGTAGTTCGGTAAAACCACAGATAAAAAATGAACAAAATGCAGGAGATTCGAACGTTTGATTTTCAATAAAAAAATAATTGGAATTCTGCCTTTTACATCGCCCCCCGAAATCCGCACCGGATTTCACAAAGGTTAACAATGCACATGCTCTGGTTCCCTAAGAAGGTCATTATTCATTATTCAACTCATATGCTAGAACAAACGCGTAGATGTTACTTTCTGAATTAAAGTGAGATAATGTCATCATGCACAAGACGTTCTCCATGCCTCACACACGTGACAAAATTCACCGGCTCTTTTAGCCAGGTTGATCAGAAGCCAGACGTTTTCCATGCCTTACTTCAACCAACCTGGTTGGCCCAATCATTTTACGTAACGAAACCAATTTTCAATTGCTCGGTCACATCTGTGAATTCCCTTTGAACACTTAACACGAGTTTGTTACGTGTCGTCTGGGAATTAACTGGTCCCAGAACCACCCAGCCAAGCGTGGTTAGGTAAGCAAATGGCTCGTTGGGGCGACCAAATCTCTGCTCCAATACCCCATGTGCTTCTGGTACGTCCGCTCTAATAAGCAGACCAACCGAGTGATTAGGAATGTCAGGTGAATCTAAATCATTCAAATGTTCCCATGGCTTGGCGTCAATAGCAGCCGAATAACAATTGTTTCTAGGCAAATCCGAAACACAAAATGCGCGCTGTATGACCACAGTAGGTTTATCGCAACCTAATGGTGCTAGCGAGAGTTCTGTTGTCCCAGATTCTAGATGAGAATCCGAATTCAGCGTTCGAATATGTAGGTCTTCTTTTTCGGGTTGAATTCCCAATTCAACAAGAAGGCTACTTTTCACAAGAGACACATCAGATCCGTTATCCAACATAGCATATGTA
>JACCGJ010022690.1:0-54654 GCA_013407085.1 Atriophallophorus winterbourni
CTATCTATCTATCTATCTATCTATCTATCTATCTATCTATCTATCTATCTATCTATCTATCTATCTATCTATCTATCTATCTATCTATCAATCTATCTATCTATCTAGAAGAGAAATCCGCTTAGCAATGGGTTCCCTGTGGTTTGAATACCTTTAATGATTTGTTGTACACTCAAACTTGTACGATCCTTCAAGGTCATATCGGAGTTCAGTGACTTCCTCGCTAATTCTAAAGCGCTTGTATTGCCCATATCTATCGAAAGATAGATAGATGGATAATCGGGTTATTTCGGGTTATATCGGGTTATTTTAATTCCATTCAATACAATTCATTACAGACAACTACAAACTATGCAGATGTAATTTAGTTGAAACGAAACAGTGATACGTCTGTTATCCGTATATCTTTAATATTCATTTTATGATTGTATTTACGGTCTGCTTAGAGCAAGTTTCATTCCGAAAAACAAATTCAAGTTTTCTCGACCATTTTGTACACTACGGAACATTTCCATGTTGACCTCAACGTATCAAGTTGACGGTCAGTTTAGATCAGGTTACATTCAGAATAACAACTTTCTGTCGGCCAGTGTGTTTGCTTCGGAACCCTCCCATGTTGACCTCAAGGGTTGGCAACACGTTTAGCCTTACTGTCCACCGTATTTTCAAACCGAGCCGGAACATTCCCTTGTTGACCTCAATGGTTTGCAACAAGCTTAGCCTCTCGGCTGGTAGTATACCGTAGTCTGTACTTTTATTTAAGGTCATATCTAAATCAAACGTAGGAGCAACAACAAATCAACGCATATGAATCTTGTAGGAAAAGTAAACTATTTTCATGAAAGTGGATAACGTTGTACGACCACTGGGACGCATATAGCGTATTAACGGAATGTATTATATTATAACTGTAGATACATCATTTTGTATACTAGTGTATTTGGAAAGAATTTAACGATAGTCTTGCAGGAAAAATGAAATAATCTTATCGTGAAATTAAATCCGGATAAATGTTGATTGTACTGGATACACTGTAAAGCTTGTTTCCGTCTGTTTGCTGTCAGCAGGTGGAGACGGTAAGATGAAATTCAGCGAGCCTTATTTCAGTTGATAAGTGGTACGCTAAACCATCGTTTGGCTTGTATAGGTGTCTATTAAACAAAGAAGTGGTTCCTATTTACACAAATTGCTACACCGTTGATGATTTGTTGTACACTCAAACTTGCAGGATCCTTCAAGGTCATATCGGAATTGAGTGACTTCCTCGCTAATTCTGAAGCGCTTGTATTGCCCACGTTTGTGAACAAGGAGTTTACGTCAAAGCTGACCATCATCTCATCCTCCTCGATTGTTAGGGTACTTAATCGACCAACAAAATTTAAAAGGTAAAACTCGGATGTTTATATTGGGTAAACGTCTAGCATTGCTCTGTTTCTCACAAAGCATGGTAACCGAATTTCAACTATGTACCCACATTTAAAGCTTATTTATCCTGTCACATAACAAAATCCTATTGAATAACAGTTATAAAAAGACTGTTTGATAAAAGGAAACATATATTTAGAGATTTCTTCAACAAAATTTCTCAGTTTTCTCAGTTTTTTACTTTCAAATTGATATTCCGATGTAGCCAGTGACCCGAAATGTGAATACCTGTTAAACAGATCGGGTTATCTTTCGTGAGCGTTACGAAATAACACTAAAGAAAATACTCACGTTATCACTGAGTGGTTTCACAGTTGCATGGATAGTTGCGATCGATAATTTTCATCTTTATCGGTTCTCCTCTCGATTGGTTCGTTGCGGATTGCGATGGCGTATGGCTGAAAGAATAAGATAAAAAGTTTAATTAAGTGGCTACCAGTTTCAGAGTTCCCAAGAATCCTTCCCGTTGACATTTGCGCCAGAAACTCGAGCAAACTCGTCCAGCATACTATTCAACTGATCCAGACTTTCGAACAAGCGGCCACCAATGGTTGCCTGAAAAAGCTGAGTGATATAATTAGAGCTCATTATGAATAAAGTGGCGCAGAATTGGGTGCAGAGCGTAATATTGGAAATAGAATTTTGAAAATGACCAATCATGTAGCTTTTGATAACAAGCACCCAATAAGAATTCGTTGAAGGGTTTTAATAACAATCAACTAATAATAATTTGATTGAGGTTGCATGAAAAATGGTATTTTACTTACAGCCTACTGACAATTTACAAGTAGTTAGATAGAATTTTTATTTCAATGCTACTTCCTAGGTCATCCTAGCAAAAAAGGGTAGTGGAGATAACGTTTACCATACTGCACGGATGTGGAAATATCATCATCGTATTAAAGGTGGCCACAATATCATAAAATTCGAATTGAATTGCAACTTTAAAGTGAAAATATTTAGAAAATTATCCATCATTAGTCATATAAACTGGAAAAACTTCGCAAACCTTATTAATGCCGAAGACTGGACTGAACCTTTCCAATGCGACGACTTTACAGTAGTTTCATTAATATTTCATAATAAATTAGCTTAATCACTATATAAATCTTCCGTTACCTATGTCAGACCCTCCAAAAAGTGTCTGTAGTACAATCATCACGCCTTCATGCAAACAACTGCTGCGTTGTCATCAGCAACCAAGCCTTATTACTTGTAGTTTGTTAGTAAGCATATGCAAAAAACTTTTTTAATAATTATTTTAGATTTAGGAGGTAGTGGTTTTAACTTCTACCGTGCAGTAATATATAGATATATATAATATATATATATATATATATATATATTGTTGACTTCTTCGGAATGTTGGTGGGTGTAATTGAAGAAAAGCACATAAAAATCCGAAGTTAAATTAAAAAAATGAGAAAGTGTAGGGGATAAGGAGAGATTGTGCTTCAAATTGCATGAGGTTTGGGCCGGTTGTACGATCCAGCAAAGTCGAAGAATTGTCGAATAAGGGAAACCAAAACTGTTCGCCAGTATGGATTTCGGTTCATGTAGAAGAATCAGTCTTACGCGGAAGAAGCAAAGACCAGTATCGGAGTTGGTTTCGGAGTCGGAGACACTGGAACACAATTGAAAATATTCTCTTCACCATCATGGTGAGAGGTTATTTTTGTGAAATAGTACATTTATTATAAACGATAAAAATATCACAAAAACAATATTTTTGGCATTTTAGCGTTTTTTAATAATAAATACGTTATGGTAAAGCATGTTTTTTTATGCATAAATGGGTTTAATGTAAGCAGATAACGGTTGAGGATATGGTCATATGGTAAAAATGATCATAAAACGTACGGTTACGATGAAGGTTTTTAACAACATATCTAAGGTCCGGCAACCTGACACTTGAATGGCCAGTTATCCAGAGAATACTATAAGAACTCATGATATACTAATATGTGGCCAGGAATTAGAAACCTGGGATCCCATGAGAATATAGAATATCTAGAGAAGAGTTTATCTTGGATTTGGGATAGTGAGTGAACGGTAAGTGTTTCTACATGCGTTTTAAATTTTCTTGTAGATGTGCACATACGGAAATGAAGAGGAAGGGAATTCCAAAGTTGTGCATATCTAACTAAGAAGAAGTTACGTCTAACTTTAGTGCGAGACATAGGGATATTCAATTCGATTGCGCAGATCATATCGGATATAATCGTGAAAGCGCATGCCAGACTGAAGCTTAATTCGTTGCTGGGTAATGATTCGCCTATCAGTTAAAAGTTGAATCCATACAACTCAATTCAATTCAATTTTAATGGTCTAAAAAGCATATAGCTTAACAAAAACCACAGAATAATATGGGAATTAAGAATAACATAGGTAGAAAAACGGGATTTGTTTGCTTACTGAGCAGTTCGGGAATCAAGTAAAAATCCATAGGACAGAAACTGATTTCAGAGTTCAAAGCTTTTATGGTGTTAAATTTATGTGTTCAAAGTTTGGATTGGTCGAAATGAAATTGTCCAAATTCGATTTTGAATATATCCATGTTGTGTGAATGTGCAACATTACAGGGTAGGGAGTTCCAGCTAAAGCATAGACGTACAGAATAAAAATACCTTCGACAGTTTAGTCTCGAGTCGGGAATAAGTACTGTATAGTCGTGACTCCAGCTGGTTCTGGGTGGTAGTCGCGTGAATAGTTGATTTAGGGGATGGTTGGGGGTATGTAGTATATTGAACATAAGAATCAAATCACCTCTGAGACGGCGATAGCGAGAGTCGACGAAATTGAGACTTGCATTACGATGTTCGTATTCTTTGTGCTTCAATCCGCTTACGAGCTTGGTGGTCCGATGATATATTCTCTACAAGACGCTGATGTCCTTCTGTAGCAAGACCGACCAAGCCTGAACCGAATACTTCATGGTTGGCCTGAAGTACGCAATAATTATTCGATAAACGGTTTGCTTCGTTAAACTCCCGAACACGCGTTTTAGCAGAAGCACTACTCGTGACGTCTTTTCATAGACATCTGTGACGTTATGTGACGGTTTCAATGTGCTGCTCACCCACACACCCAAGTCCTTCTCCTTGTCAGTGCTTTCAATAATATGAGAACCAATGCCTTGCATTTTCTGACATTGAAAGGTAGTTCATTTGTAACTGACCAGTCTTGTAAGGCATCGAGGTCTAGCAGAAGCTCTCTGCAATCCGCAAATAACAGGGTTTTGCAGCGAACAACTTTAGGTAAGTCGCTTACATAGATCAGGAAAAGAATTGGTCCAAGCAGTGATCCCTGCGGCACCTCAATCTTTACTGCAATAGGTCGTGACTAAGCACCATTAATCCTTACTCGAATGACAGTCGCCGATATAATCCTAAAACCAGGCTAGTAATGAACTCTTGATTCCACATAGTTGAGGGACATTAATGGTTTTTCGTGGGCTGAAGAAAAGGGAGAAGAAATTGGCTAGAACTTCAGCAGATTGCGATGCTGCGGTTGTTGTTCCATCACGTGTCTTTAGAGCGGCAACTCCAGGTTTCACCCTTGACAGGTTATTTATGATCTGGTAGAGAATTTTGGGGTTTGGTTCCATTTTGTTGAATAATTGATTTTAATAATTCAGTTTGTCATCAACAACAAGTTTGTTTACCTTATTTCTCAGCAAACAGAATGTCTCCCAAATCTCAGCAGTGGTATCATGTCGATGAGCGCGCCATGCAACATTTCGCAAAGTCAACCATTTTCGTGTTCGGCTACTCAGCTTAAATGTATATCCCTTATTTTGCACCTTTGGAACAAGATGAGAGTGCATTTCAACGGCAAATTTAAGTTTGGTTATCATCCACTGCCACTGATCGTGCACGTTGTCGGACTTAAGACCAGGGTCTGTGGCGTTCATAAGAGTAGATTTATGTTGTGGAAAGTCAATTTTTCTAATCACCTTGTTGATGCCACTTGTTCTGATTGCCTGGCAAATATAGTCAAACGTAATAACTAAGTGGTCACTGAGTCCTATTGGAGCTTCATACGTGAGACTTTCAATCACGTGCTCTTCATTTTTCAGTATTAGGTTCAAGATATACGGCGTATCAGTACCACGAAATCGGGTATTGTTGAAAATATGGTTGTACAGTGGTAACTGTTGATATAAAGCATTTAAGGAATTTTCTGGATGAAATGAATTTCCCTTAAAGTTCCACACATTGAAGTCCCCGATCAGAAGTAGTCTGCCGCGGTATCTGGTAGCCACTAAGCGTATATTTGCAAGTAATGCTGAATCGTAGGCTTCTTCGGCTGAGGGCGAACGGTAAATCACACCCACTATGGATTTTTCCCCTGCTGTTACATTCAGCGAACACCACAATGTGTTTTGCAGTTGTAACTCGTCATCAGTGATCTCTTGGCACAGCAGTCTCGGAATGTGGTAAAGCGTAACACCACCTCATCGAGTCAGGCGATCGCGACGAAGTAGAGACATACCTTCAATGGCAACTTCATTTTCTGTTAAAGTTGGATGAAACCATGTCTCAGTTACGGCAATCACGTCAGGTGAGTGTGTGGTAGTTAGTTCAGTCAATTCGTGTAGTTTGTTTGTTAAGCATTGGGCATTCGCATACAAAAACTTGACGGTCGATGTTGACAGCAATGACGGTTTATGATATAAAATTATTGAGACGGCTCGGCCTGAGTCAGTGGGTAGGCAATTTTCCTCGCCGACCCCTGTTGAGTCGGGTGAATTCCGTTTTTCATCCACCAGGTTTGGATTTTTCACTCTGTTCATTTGTTAGACTTTCGGTATCGTCCTTGTTATCAATCGTTTTGGGGCGTCTAAGAATAATTTTAATATCTCGGGGCGATTTGTGTCGAAATTGCTTCCAAATTTTTAGAATGGCATCAGCCATACTGTCTGTCAGCAGTGTCAGTTTTAGAGTGCGCGGAGCTTTACCATCGTATTTCAGTAATGTCGGGATTCTAAAGTTATTCATAACAGTCTTCTTATTCGTTTGGATGGCGTCACTTACAAATTTCCATTGTTGTATATTGTGGTTGAAGTTACACTTTGTATGTGAACTATCAGCCGCTTCAGGTACGTTCAGGATTATAAGACTACGACTGTCAAGGTCGTTTACTTTCCCAAAGTTCCGATGTACTGCCGATTTTTCCTGTTCTGACCAGCTTATATCAACAAAGATACGCGGTGTGTTTTCTTCACCGTCTCGTAACAAGTATGCAGATAAAAGTACATCTGCTAGTTCTTTTTCACTGTGCAACACTACCTTGAGCAATCTCGCTTTATCTTGGTGCGGCGCTTTGTGAGCACGAGTCAATCGAGTCACTGAAACTGGATTGATTGTTTTTAAACTCATACTAGTGCACAGTTCCGACCATTTGGTTAAATCATGCTGCTGTCTATTCGAGAATAGTGTCTCAGTTGCCTCCGGCACATTAGTAGAGATAATGCTGAGCGAAACCCGTTTTGAAGATGGTTTCTTAAACACAATACTTGAGAAGGATGGGTTTAGTTTTGACTCGGTTCTATCCATCTCTTTGGTACCTTGTAGCAATATTTCAAAATATGTAGGATGAATTTGAATGTTGTGGATCCTTCGTTGTAGGTTTTATCAACAGCTCCATTGATTTTCTCATTTTGGCAAACTGGTTTTCTAGGTGTGACGGTCTACTCACCATTTGATAAGGGTCTTTCCCTACAGTCGTGTCTTTAGTGTTATGGCGGCCGTCTTTAATCGAATGTCTACAGCTTGTACAAACAAAACAAACGGATGGGTGTTTCTCATTGTTAACAAGCCTCACGCAATCATTTGTCGAATTCTCGTCACATGACGCGTTTTGGTGGAACGCGCAGAAAGTACATTTACCTGAAACATTATCAACACTTACTGGATCTGAACACGTGATGCTGAGGTCACGACCATTTCGTGTCGCCGTCGCGTGAATACTTTTCACGGTTGTATCGATTTTTTTCTTGGTCTACCAAGTAGATCTAGTGACACGTTCGCACATGTTTGTGGGTTGCATAGGACTTGTCGGCTGATCGATAATGGGTGTTTTGTCAATTGAGAGATTTGACTGTGTTCGTTGGCGAGATTTCGGCATTGAACAAGTAATCCGCGATAACTCGTGAACCACAGAAGATAGAACACGAAATAAGGTATCGAAACTTGTAGCTCAATGTGGTCTTTGCAATGATTGCAAAATCCGTAGCTGGTGCTGGAAAACACTCTTTGCGCGTGAACAAATGTAGCTTACTTGAATTTGTTCTCCGAGCTTGTTGATTTTGCATCGGAAGTTTCGTTGCCAGACTAGGCAACATCTTCAGGGATTGTTGGCAAATTGACTGCTCTAAGTGGCACTGACGATTGTGTTTGGCCGGCCGACCATTGCTCACGTGATCGCATGTGATTGGCTGCCTTTTCGGTTCTTCGTCTTAGTCGCATCCGTGCGTAGATGTCGTCCAAGCTCACAAGTTCGTTGATCGATCGTTCACCGGAGTGCCAGGCTTCAATGAACTCTCGTGCTGCTTTGTTATTAGCTCGGCCCAAGATGTGGCAGTTATGCCAGTCCATCTCGTCATTTTCGTTGTCGACGGGCGTTGAGATGAGAGACTTGGTGTCGTGACATCGTACTGCTAGTTGATGCTCATGGATACGAGTTTTTAGTTTTCGACCGGTTTGCCCGATGTAGTGTTTGTCACTGTATTTTGTACACTACGTTTGCGTTTTCATCTTTGGGTATTACATCTTTCACTTTTTTTGAGCACGTTACGTAGGGTTGCTGTTGGTTTGTGGGCGATAAAAATACCGTGAGGTCGTAGGAGTCTTGATGTCATTTCCGATATGTCTTTGACGTATGGTAACGCCGCCAGTTGCATAAAATATTGTTATTTTCCAGTCAAACAGGTACTTTTGCTGCAAGTGGACTTGCACGATCGAAAAGTATGAAATCAGATAGATATCGTTGAGTGATACTCGGAATTCTTTAAATGGTATAAATCCGTGCAGATGCAACGAAGATATGATCAAAATTGTCAGTGCAACGAAAAATACGTCCGCACAGTAGCGTGCTGAAATACGTAATGTTCTACCAAAATTTATTCTAAGCTGAATAGATGAAAGTTTGCAATCTCGAAATTCGCATCGAAATTACGAATTCCTACATGTGTTACCATGTATGAGTTTGAAATCACTGTTAAATAAGATCCTTCAAATTAACCACTATGTTTGATGAAAACAATGTGCTACCGCACGGTGAGAATTAGAAATCATACACTCAATAACAATGAATTGCGTTAATAACATTAATTGCACTTACACTTCAACTCCAGATTCAATAACTTGTTGTTTTCTTATTGCTTACCAGAAACTAAGTTGCACTCATAATTGCAATGTTTGATTAAATAAAGTTTCACACCTGCTTTCATGGCGTTCGACTTTATTTTTTTCAAATTTTACTAAACTTCACCAAACCATTAGTGAACTAGAATAACGCGGCATATCATTATTCGCCACAACTGTGAAACGAGAATGGGAGGAGTATGTTTGCACCATAAACAAAACCATTCGTGCCTTATATTACATATCCAGATTTCGTGGCGGGGCCTTCTAAATCGGCCGTGTAAATTATTAATTCCTCCACAAACAATTTTTTCCATATTTATCCTCGTCAATTTGGATTCCGTTTTTGGTTGTTCTGCCATGTGTTCAGGTCAACCTAGAATCATTTATGACGCGCAAATTTTGAAAACATTCCGCGATACCGATTTGCTGCATAGCCAGATCCTATTAAAAACATTTTGCTGTGTTACTCGTGAGACATTTGATTGTTTATTAGGACAATCTTCGAAAAAGTAACAAAACATCGTGCAGGTTGGCAAGTTGCTCTTCGTCGACGTCGCGCAATTTCTCGAATGCCAGTACCTTGTAACTTATCATCGAATGTACGATCTTTTTGGTCTACTTCGTTCAAATTATTTATTCGTTAGGTGTTGCTATGTTTCAAGAAACTTGGCTGCATTCTGAAATCGACACAGATTTAATTAACATTGATGGTTTTCAGAGCTTTCGTTTGGATCGGACCTGTCCTATTGCAAATCGTGGTGGTGGAGTTTTAACTTTGGTTTGCAAAGAGTGGTGTGCCCCTAGCAAAATTATTTTTACCTTTCATAAACCAGAATTTTCATGTCTCGCTCTTGAATGCAAACCACTGCATTTATCTAACTTTCATTCATTTATTCTTTTAAATGTGTATGTCGTCCCCAACTCTCCTTCTAACAATTTTCGTGCATTTTTGATGAATTTCTCAATGAATTTGCTCCCCACCAAAACACTTTGATCTTACTTGCTGGTGACCTCAATCACGCTAATCTTTCTATGTTTTTTCTTTTGTCGCTTTCGAACATTGTTCATTTTCCAACGCGTTCCGAAGCTTGTCCGGATTACGCTATCACTAATGCGCCACAAATTTGTCATGCCCGTAAATCAGCGCCGATTGGAAATTCGGATCACTGTGTGATCACAATACTCCCTAAAATCTACGGAACTATGGGGCATAGTTACATGACTCGCAGAATCGGGCGAAACGTGACCAGTAGAGCCTGCGAACCTGACAATATTTCAGCGCTGAGGACCATGCTAAGCGACACTGACTTCCGTATTTTAACGAACTGGACGTTTCCTTTGAATGTGACGTTTTAACATCCTATCTTAACTTTTACTTTGATATATGCTGTCCACAGGAAACTATTTTTGTTCGACCTAATTGTTTTTCCTCCAATAATTTGAAGCGCCTCCGAAGACTGAAGGAAAAGGCTTTCAAAAATCTTGATCGTCATACTGTCTCCCAACTGTCTTCATCATTCAAACTTGAGATTTAACGCATGCGAGATATACACGTGAAATCAATTTTGAGAACATATAACAGTCGTCAATTATGGAGTGCGCTCAAAGGTTTGTGTGGCAAAGACAGAAGGCACTTACCTTTATCCATGATATTAATTCATTAAATGAATCTGTTTTATCTCCTCCTGATGGAATCCAAGAAATTACTGATTTTGTTTTACCCCCATCCTCTTTCGCAACTCCAACTTTTACAAGTTCAGTGGAAGTTATGCAGTCACTTTTCGCTGTATCCCACTCAAAGGCTGCAGGCCCCGATAATCTTTCCCCTCTTTTGCTGAAAGTATGCGCACGTAAACTTTCTTCGCCGATCTCATCTATGTTCAACAGATGCATTGAGAAAAGTATTTTTCCTGACTGTTGGGAGCCGGTACGTATTACACCAATCCCCCAAAATGATGCTGGGAAGTACCGTTCCATTGCGTGTACGTCGCAGCTACTAAAAGTATTGGTAAGTATTGTGCTACGACGACTTGTTTCGAGTAGCCAGGTCGAAGATTCGCATCAGTTCGCGTACTGCCAAAATCGCTTGACAGTAGAGGCACTCGCGTTGTTAACTGACCATGTATCCCGGTCATTGGATTCGAAATCAAAAGCGGTGCATGTTTGTTTTCTTGATTACACCAACGCTTTCAATAATGTTATCAGAAGTTCTTTGCTCAAAAAACTTCATGATTATGGTGTACCCCTGAACCTAGTGCACTAGATAGCGTGCTATTTTAAGGACCGTGTGCAGTATACTGCCGTGAATGGTAAAGTCTTCAATTCTGTAGCAATTTCTCTCGGTGTTCTACAAGGCGCAATACTTTCCCCTTCATATTTTCTATCTACATATCTGATATTCCTTGGTTTTATTCCATTATTATTCTAATATATGCTGATGACATTGCTGTTGTTTTTGACCACTATAAACGTGCTGACTCTTCTACATCTGAATTTATTATCAATAACATTGGCCAGTGGTCATCTTTACTCGGTTTATCGTTAAATCCTCAACAATGCAAAGAGGTAATATTTTCAAACTTGGCTGGTCAGCGTCGTCAAACTCTGCTTCAAGGAATTCTAACGATTTCCTTCAATGGCTCGAACTTCAGCAGAAGCGCATGTTTCAAGTATCTTGGCGTCATTTTATCACAGAGTCTCAAATGGACCGATCATGGGACTGCACAGTACTTGTAGGTTAGAAGGTTATCATTTTACGCCTTAAGTCTGAGTTCTTTAGCTGTTCCTCCTGATGTAGTTAGATGTTTTGTTTTTTCTTGCATTGTTTCCATTTTAATCTACGCATCCCCTATAATTTTTCCTAGTATTTTTGAAAAGGATTGTTTGAAGATCAGAAGAGTAATCAAAGTAATTTCAATATTGAGCTCTTCCTCTACCGAGTTAATTCGTGATATGATCGTTGAACGCCACTTTCGTGAATGTGACAGATTGGTCAGAGTCATATCGTCTGATAATGCACACCCAATGCATGAGGTCCTTATGGCTTGCAGATCGTTCCCAGCCATGCGTAGTCAACATATCGTCTCGTATGCAGTAACTGAGAAATTCAAAAATTCTATTAGTCCTTACCTGGCTCAATATTTGGTTGATCATACAAAAGTTATTCTCGATTTGAGGAAAAAACTGACAGTATAATAACTGAAGTGGGATCATCCTTATTTGACATATCTTTTTAAAAATGTACATTTTATTACGTGGGGTCGAATTAATATTATCGCTGAAAATTCGTGTAATCGAATAAAGCCATTTTCTTCTTCATCTTCTATGCACTCTGGTGTTCACGTTAATTAGCTAATGGCAAAGACTGTGTTATGGAAATAGTATACTGCCCAACGTCTTCAAAGAAAACTTACAATCTGACCCTACTGGATTAAATTCGCGGAGCTACTTTTATATTAATTTGCGGACTTTTATTATTGGTGACATCAAGTTACCGAATTTGCAGAGCAGTACCATTCACCCAGAACACTACCTCGTCAGCGCATTCAGTGGGTTGTTGGAGGATAATACCGTATTTTTCGGACTATAAGGCGCACATAAAAACACTAATTTGTACGAAAAATCGGCAGTGAGCCTTATATTCCGGTGCGCCTTATGCATGAATAGTGTATTCAATTCAATTCAATTCAATTCAATTTTAATGGCCTAAAAAGCATAAAGCTTTACAAAAAATACAGAGTAATATGGGAACAGCGAATAATATACCAAGCAAAAATGGGATTAGATTGCTTACTGAGCAGTTCAAGAATCAAGTAAATATCCAAAGGACAGAAATTGTTTTCGATTGGTAGGATAACAAATGTAGGTGTATGGTGTTAAGATGTATAGTTTTCTTCGATGCATGGGTTTAGGGTCAAAAAGTCATCAAGGCTTTTCTTGAAAGTTTGCTGGTTTGGTGAGTTTACAACATTATCTGGCAGATTGTTCCAAGTAAAACAAACTCGCACAGCAAAAATGTCGTCTGCAGTTGAGTCTCGAGGGCGGGACAGTTACAGTAAATGTGTGATCTCCGTAGATTCAATAAGCATTGTAGAGGGTGATTTTCGGTATTCAAAATATTGTAAACCAGAATCAAATACCCTCGGAGACGACGACGTGGATGATCAAATAAATTTAGCGTTTTGATTCGCTCATTGTAGGGTTTCTGGCTGAGCCCAGTGACAAGTTTGGTAGCTCGATGATATATTCGTTGCAAAGTCACAATATCTTTTTGATGCCATGGCGATTATGCTTGAACTGCATATTCCATCGTGGGTCTGATGTACGTATTTATAATACAGGGAATTGTCTGTTTTGAGAACCTACCGAAAATTCTCTTCAGGAGTGACAATTTCTGTGATGTTTTGCGATAGACGTAGTTGCAGTGGCTGGACATCCCCAGGGTGTTCCTTATTAACACACCAAAGTCCTTTTGTTCCATGGTCCACAAGAGGCTGTGTGTTTCAAGAAAATACTGGTACTCCACATATTTGCCACTGTTTAAAATGTGACACTTTTGGAAATTGAAAAATATGATATTTTTAGGGACCAAGCCTGGAGGTTGTCCAGACCTTTTAGAGCAGTTCGCTGTCTTCCGACTTACTTATCTTCGACCACGTTTTTATATCGCCCGCGAACAGTACGATCTTGCATTTGATGAGAGCCGGTATGTCAATAGCATAAATTGCGAAGAGGATTGGTCCCGAGGACGTATCCTTGAGGCACTCCACTTGTCACGGCTACCGGCTTCGATAGAGCACCGTCCACAGAGACTTGAACAAGCCGATCAGTCAGGTAATTTTCTAACCTTGATAAAAGACTGCCAGTGATACCACAACGTTCCACCTTCTGCAAAAGAATACTGTGGTTTACACGGTCAAATGCTTTCGACATATCGAGGTAACATACATGGATAGTATCCCCAGCATCTACTGCTCGAGTCCAGTCGTCATGGGTAAGGAGAAGGTTAGTAAGGCAGGAGTATCCCCTTCTAAAACCGTGTTGAGCTCCCGAAAATAGCTTATTTTTCTCAAGGTATTTGCTTGGTTTGTTTGCCACGATCCTTTCAAGTACCTTGGATACGGCGGACAACAAAGTAACAGGTTTGTAATTTGCGGGCTCCGAACGCACCCCGCCATTGAAAATCGGGGAGATTATACCAGATTTCCATTCAGTCGGTATGACACTTCGCGACAACGATTCGCAGAATAACTGAGTTAGAGGTCCGCATAGAGTTTGTGCACAATGCTTGAGTATATTTGGGGTAATTTTATCACAACCAGGGGATTTTCTGGGATTCAACGATAGCAGAGTTCCCAGCACCTCTCCTTTGGTATTGGTTATTTTGTTCAATGCTAGAGTATGCGTTATTTCCGGATCAATTTGTATATCCACACTTTCGTTTGGACAAAATACTGCAGCATAATAATTTAACAAAGCATCCGTGGTGTCCGCTGCATTTGTAGTCATTCCAGAGGGCGTCCACAAGGCCGCAACTCCTGGTTTAACTGAACACTGCTTGTTCACAATCTGGTAAAGAAGCTTGGGATTCCGTTCCATTTTAGACATTATGACAGCTTGATACTGTATTTTCTCTCCAGCAATAAGTTTAATGAACTGTATGTTCACACTGCGCTGAAAAATCTGTCAAAATGTTTTATTAAGACTTTGGTAAGTGACGATGTCACTCCCCTTGATTGTAGAAGATTAATCGCTGATGGTCTTTAACCTCGTGGAGTCGGCTTTCTATGCTGTCTAGACAGACTTGTTTTGAGGTTAGAGTCAAACGATCGACAACAGATCAACAACTATTCAGCGATTAAAATGGAACATTTCACATACCAAAACCACTATTCCTGGTACGTACGGTGCTTAAACATCCGGTATTTAAAGACCCCAAAATGGCACCTGTTAAGAGAAATGCTTAGGATCCGGACCTTAAACTCAAGGCCATAAGCCGCGCAGTACAACATGGGAATTGAGCAGCTGCGAAACAATTCAACATTAATGAATCAATGGTACGGAAGTGGAGGAAACAAGAAGATGACCTGCGTCAAGTAAAGAAGACGAAGAAGAGTTTCCGAGGGAACAAGGCAAGATGTCTGCCAAGGTCGTTCAATCTAGGCACATCAAAACTCACACTACTTCGGAAGTATTGATCGTTTTTAATCAATTGAACATAGCTCGCCGATTTGAACCAATATAGCTGCTTAGATTCAGTAGTTTGGCTTCACATTTATTCATCTAGTTGGTTAATTGTACATATATATAAAAATGAGCTGTAAATAAAACGATGCATTCTGTCAGTCGTCTTCTACCACTTTCGTGAGTGTTGGGTCAGCCGGAAATCGCTCTAAAAACACAACAGACTTGGCGACGGGAAAATGAAGAAGAAGAAGAAGAAGAAGAAATTCACTTGAGTCGTACACACGAATTTTCAGCTGTTACAATAATTTCACCACAAATTTAAAAAATAATAAACATGTCCCGTCATCGAGTAACAATTTGTCGACTGAACGATTTTTCTTGTCCGTCTTAGTTGATAATTTCCACATACGATCAAGTTTACTGGCAAAAGTTTTTGGGTCAAACGTTTCACTGCAAGTCCCGGTCTCTCGTACTTCGTTCTAAAGTGCACGTCCAAATTTGACCTCAGTTGATCCGAAAATATTTGATGCATTTTAGACTTGGAGAAATTAATTGTATGCAGGGCTGATTTAAGGGCTTTGAGCAAATGCAAGCATTACTTCAGCAACAGCAAGCGCAGTTCGAAAAGTAACAGAATCAGCTCATTGAACTTTTTTCTCAGAAGTTGTATATCAAAGAAGAACACAAAGAACAGACACAGCAGCAATAAATTGACTCAATCGCAGCATCCATTACAGAGTTCCATTTTGATGCAGAATCAGGAACAACATTCAATGCTTGGTTCAAGAAATACGAAGACATTTTCAGAGTTGAACTTGCGGGTCAAGGTGATGCATGGCTTGTTCGACTATTATTGAGAAAACTTGGTCCTGTTGAGCACGAACGTTACACTAACTATATTCTTCCAAAATGTGCTCGAGAGTTCACCTTTGACGAAACTATTGAAACACTCACGACAATCTTCGGCGAACAATCATCCTTATTCATCATTCGTTACAACTTTCTCAAACTGAGGAAAAAGGAAACAGACGACTACACTACGCATGCTGCTATCATCAATCGAGAGTGTGAAAGAATCAAGCTCAGTTTGATGACACCAAATCAGTTCAAATGCTTGATGTTTGTTTGCAGTCTTCAATCACCAGCAGACGCTGACGTTCGAACAAGAATTCTGAGCAAACTGGAGCACGAGCCGAAAATGACCCTTCAAGACATTGCAGCCGAATGTCACAGAATGGTGAACCTCAAGCATGATACCAAGTTGATTGAAAGCGCCGGACAGAAAATAGAGCCTCAAGTGTACAGGCCACAGCAGCACACAGTAGTTCACAAAGTCCTCCCAAAAAGTCATTGAAACCCAAAAGTGCCTGTTGGAATTGCGGTGGATGGCACTATTCGAAAGATTGTCCGTTCAGAACTTATAAGTGCCGCGGTGCAAGCGCATCGGTCACAAAGAGTCACATTGCAGAACAAAATATCGAACCGGTGCAAAGCGTTTTCATAATCCTAAATCGAATGGGAACCGGGGCAGAATCAATGCTGTCATTGCAACCTTTGAAGCAGATTCGGCAAGCAGACGTAAATATGTCGCAGCGAGAATTCAAGGCAAGACCGTTTCGTTGCAAATCGACACAGCCTCAGACGTCACATTGATTTCTCGCTCAACGTGGAAGAAGATTGGCTGCCCAACAGTCTATCCCACGGAAATGAATGTGCGAAATGCCTCTGGTGAACCACTGTGGATTGACGGACAACTTACTTGTAAGATTGATTTCAATGGTGAAAAAGCAACAAGTTTAGTTTACTTAAATCTTCATGATAAACTTGATTTGCTTGGAATGGATTGGATCGAACGGCTGAATGTACTCAGTGTGCCTTTGAAAGATCTGTGTTTAACAAGAACCGCAACAATGTGCCAGAAGAATACTTCATCAAAAACAAGTCGACAGTTCATACGCAAACATGGTTGCGATATCCGGAACAAATCGCTTCAAGGCGACAATGATTCTACAAAGCAGACAACTCTCAACGCAGTCTTTTCAAATGCCGCTAGGCTTCCAAGAAACATCAACGCTCGTAATGAACAACCACGCAGGCAGCAAGGTATTCGTCGCAAAAACAGTTCTCGAATCTATAAAGAAAGCAAATTTATTCGTGGCCATTTCACAAGATTAGGCGACTCTAAAGAGGAACCGGTTTGTGGTACAGGTGGTCCATGTCGCTCTAAGGCGAATACTTCACAGAAAAACGCAACTCGTGGTTTACGAAAGCAGTGTAACGATTCCCATGCGTTGGCACCGCATGTTTCTCAAAATTAACCTATCAGCACTGATGAACAAAGGCAAAGAGTCGACAACCGTCTTGCTGAACAACATCGCAAAACGAGACACCAGAAAGAAGATACCCAACACGAAAAAGAACAATGGTTCAACCATTTCAAATCGATCCAAGAAACAAGGCGTACATAGACCGAAGGTGAACGTCCTTTTTTCGCAGGGGGAGGTGTCAAGGTCGTTCAATCTAGGCACGCAAAACTCGCACTGCTTTGGAAGTATTGATCGTTTTTAATCAATTGAACATAGCTCGCCGATTTGAATCAATATAGCAGCTTGGCTTCAGTAGCTTGGCTTCACTTTCGTTCATCTAGTTGGTTAATTGTACATATATATACAAATGAGCTGTAAATAAAACGATGCATTCTGTCAGTCGTCTTCTACCACTTTCGTGAGTGTTGGGTCAGCCGGAACTCGCTCAAAAAAACACAACAGACTTGGCGACGGGAAATGGCTATCAGCTTTGAGCAAATGCAAGCATTACTTCAGCAACAGCAAGCACAGTTCGAAAAATCACAGAAGCAGCTCATTGAACTTTTTTCTCAGAAGCTGAATATCAAAGAAGAACACAAAGAACAGACACAGCAGCAATCAATTGACTCAATCGCAGCATCCATCACAGAGTTCCATTTTGATGCAGAATCGGGAACAACATTCAATGCTTGGTTCAAGAAATACGAAGACATTTTCAGAGTTGAACTTGCGGGTCAAGGTGATGCATGGCTTGTTCGCCTATTGTTGAGAAAACTTGGTCCTGTTGAGCACGAACGTTACACTAACTATATTCTTCCAAAATGTGCTCGAGAGTTCACCTTTGACGAAACTATTGAAACACTCACGACAATCTTCGGCGAACAATCATCAATTTTCGTACAAATTCAGCAAACTGCTTTGCCGAAAACTGTGAACCTTCATCGGATCTGACACTTTCTGGGATACCATACCTCGCAAATTGACCTTTTATTTTCGCCAAAATAAAATAATAATTAATCCACCAAAAGTAAATAATCTTTTTGTCGATCGTGAAAACAGGTCAACTGCAATATGTTGCCAAGGGCGCTCTGGTAGTTTGCGACAAACCATTGGTTCTTTTATTTTGTCGAGTTTGTACAAACCTATTTTTACTTAACAATTTCTCTGGTCGAAAAAAAACTGTTGTACAGTTTTTGATATCTTCCGTTCAATTTGTTTTGACAATACGGTTACGCTCAGACGATCGATAGTAGTATAGATGTTTCGATTTCCTGTTAAAGTTATCACTCACGGTTCAACGATTTTTGTTTGATAACTCAGTGAACATAATTCATCTGTTGAATACGATTTTTACATAATCAACTCATCACTCAATCGCAATACACTCCTGTTGTGCGCTACCCGCGTTCTTCGTTGGTCTGGGCCTTCGGGAATTCCTTCTCGGGAACGTAACATTTCGAGTAGAAATATTGAAGTCATTACAAGAGCAAGGAATTATAAAAGGAGGATTGCGGATTATATGTACGTAGATCGAAAGAACTGTTCGTGAGTCAGATCACTTATTTTTGTACTGCGTGTTTTGTATACTAGCTTTACTGGTCCACTACAATTTGGTGGTTCCCGAACTTGTTAAATATCGGGCACTTGGAGACGAAATCCTTTACTTGGCAACTGACGCCTGGCCAATATACCGTATCATTGGCTCTTCTAGTGCAACCGTTGATCCCCAAATGAGATCGATGTAACTTCTGTAACATCACCTTTCGGGCCGAACGTGGGATAACCAGTCGCTCGCCCCGGAAGATCAACCCATCCTCAGTTGATAATTTATCTCGGATGTCGAATGAGTTCGTCAACCATCGCGATACTCTCTGGCCAGCCACTGATTATCTGTTCCTCGAGCTTTTTCATTTCGTCATTCTGAGCCATAGTTTTTCGGATTCGTGGCAACCTGATATCGCTTTTTGCAAGCGTAAAGTGTACTTCTACCAGGTCCAGGTTAACAGTGGCTACGGATTTCAATGGAGCTCTTGATAGTGTGTCCGCAAGGACCATGGTTTTACCCGGTTTGTAAATGATTTCGAAATCGTATTTCTGCAGTCGGACTAGCATTGACTGTAGCCGACGCGGTGCTTTGTCGAGTGGTTTTTTCACTATTGTGGTCAAAGGCTTATGATCTGTTTGTACTATAGTCTTTCGGCCAAATGTGTAATCATTGAATTTTTCTATCGCGAATACGACTGCCAGCAGTTCTTTCTCAATCTGTGCATAGCGAGTTTCTGCATCGCTCATTGTTCGACTTCGAAAATCTATAGGTTGGTCGTTTTGCATAAGTACGGCGCCGATACCGTTTTGGCTACTGTCATACTGTATCACTAATTCCAATCGGGGGTCGTAATATCGTAAAACAGGTGCATTGGATATGAGTCATCTGATTTCCTTCCATACCTGTATTTGCTGTGTCCCCCAGACCCAAGTTGTATCTTTATGTGTCAGCCGCCTGATCGGTTCCATTATCTGTGATAAGCAAGGCAAAAAACGGCTAAGATAGTTCGCCATACCGTTAAAACGAGCTGTACTCTTGACATCCTTAGGATGAGGCATGTGTTTAATGGCCTCCACTTTTTCAGGATCTGGCTTGATACCGTCACTCGATAGGACATGACCATGAAATGTTACCTCATTTGTGCATTATTCAATTTTCGCTTTCTTGAGTTTAATGCCCAGTTCGAGGCATCGTTGAAGATGTTTGTCTAGGTTCTGATCGTGTTCTGTCTTTGTTCGACCGTACACTAAAACATCATCCGCTATACAAATTACACCTGTAAGGATTTCTATGGCCTGTAGCAGCCGTTTTTTGAAACATCTCGCTAGAAACTTTCAGTCCAAATGCTAATCGAAGGCAACGAAACCTTCCAAAGGGGGTTCCAAATGTCGTCCAAAAACTGGATTGATCGTCCACACACACGTGTCAAAATGCTGAAGACAGATCCACTTACGCGGAATATCGAGCACCAGGCAATCCCGGCAAAGTATCTTCTAACAACGGAAGTCAGAAATACTCTCGCTTAAGGGCCATGTTCAAAGCATTCGGGGCGATACATATTCTCATTTCACCTGAGTTCTTTGCTACGACGGTAACCTGGCTGACCCATTCAGTAGGTTCTTCTACTCTCCTGATGAACCCAACGAGCTCTAGTCTTTTTAATTCTAATTCAAATCTGTCCTTCACTGCAAAGGGTAAACGACGTTTTGGTAAGGCGACCGGTGTTACATTCGGATCAATTGACAACTTACAAAGTCCGGGCAACTTTTCCAATTTATCATCAAAAACACTCTGATGCTTTTGACAAATGTCAGTTATGTCCGAATTAATATTATTGATACAATTGAAAGTAATCAGTCCCAGATTTTCGATCGCTTCAACTCCTAATAGCGTTAAAAATATTTCATCAACAACGTACATTACATGTTCTTATGCTTATCGCTTATTGGATTGCGCAGAGACGCCTTAAATTTCCCCATTAGCTAGACAGTCATGCCGTTCCACATTTGCAAAACGATTCTTGTGTCAGATAGGGGCTCATTTGGTACATTGGCAAATGGAATGAGGCAAACGGAGACACCTGAATCCATTTGGAAACGAACCTTCTTGCCGTTTACCTCGATTTCGGAAGACCGGATGTGATTTACTTGTTCCTCACCCTGAACAACACTGACAGTCGGAAATGCGCGCTGCGTATTTGCTTTTGTCATCCCAGAAGATCTACAGCAAATCGCAAAATGGTTTGCTTTACCGCATCGAGTACCAACTGTCTTCCACGCAGGACATAGTTCCTTCTTAAATTCTTGTTCCCTGCCGCAAAAACTGCACATTTTTCTCGACTGGATTGTTCTCTCACATGAATTCTGTTGATCTCTTCGCAAGAATGACTTTTGAGAGCTCCTGTCTTTTTCTCGGCCGCCTCCTCACTCTGGCATATATTTATTAATTTCCTCAAAGTAAAGTCGCTTTCTTTCAATAATCGCTTCGTGAGACTTCGGTTTTGTGCTCCGATAATCAAACGATCGTTGATTAAGTTGTCTTTCATGCATTTATAGAACTTGCATGTATCAGCCATTAATTTCAATGCCCGGATGAAATGTTCGATCGGCTCATTGGCACCTTGGACGCGACAATTGAATTTATATCGTTCAAATGTATCGTTCACTTGACCGAGGCAATGTTCATCGAGCTTCGCGATGATTGTTTCCCAGTTATCTGCATCTTCGTTTTCATCAAAGGTAAAACACCGTATGAACTTCGTCGCCTGATCACCAAGCGCATTCCTCAGTGTCGCCATTTGATACTCTTTATCGGTTTTCGTCAGGTTCGCCAACGTCCGATAATCGCTTAACTGTTGCTTCCACAGTTTTTATATCTCTGCCAATCCGTCATCACCTTCCATCCGGAGTTGAGCCGGTGTTCGAACATTGAGGCTGCTAAATCGAGCGTTGTCAGTTCTATCCGACGTTTTCTTGTCGTTCATCCTCGTCACCATGTATAGAAGTCAAGATCAGAGCGACAGATGTGTATTCACTACACGTCAACAAACATATGAATAATTCATGGTAATTAGAATACAGAGAGAGATACACTGACAGCTACTGCATTCTGATTGGACAATGAGTATTCATGCTGACAGCCACTCCACATCTCCATCCGCACAAGAACTACCACTTCGCAGCAACTGTCAAATGATTACAATGAAAGGATAGCTATCTTCGGCACTTACTGCAAGGACAAGATCATATAAAAGAATATCCATTCTGACCACATCACAAACATGGATGAGGTCCCTCTCACCGTTGACATCCCCATGAACCGTACCGTAGAAAAACAGGGACGTCTACTGTATCTATGCGCTTCACGGGGAATGAGAAATCTTCCTAATGCAAAGAAATTTAAGTGGAATCGGTTAGAATAGTTTTTGGGTAACGTTTCACTTCTGACACAGAAGCTTCGTCAGACCAAGGGTGGTTGCCAGGCTGATGGTAAGAAAGAGGAAGACTTTGCTAAAAGAAACTTTTCCTGTTGGAATCATTGTTAATGTCAATCTGAAAGGCTAGATGGACGAAGAGAAAATGAGCGAGTGGCTGTGAGAAGTTTATGTCAGGAGGCCGGATGACTTTTCCCACACTTCTACGGCCTTATTGATCTACGACTCTATGCGTGCTCATCTCACTGAAACTGTCAAAAGTCAAATGAAGAAAACCAATTAGAAGCTGGCCATCATTCCTGGAGGGTTGACCAAAGAACTCCAACCGCTAGATATTAGAGTCATTAGGTCGTTCAAGGCTAAATTGCGAGCCGCATGGGAGCAATGGATGACAGAAGGTAAGCAGACATTTACCAATACAGGTAGGCAACGCCGATCTAGTTACGCCACTGCCTGCCAATGAATCGTCGACGCCTGGGCTAAAGTATCGGTCTCTACTGTTGTCCGAGCTTTCACTAAGGCTGGACTCATTGATGAACAGCCAAGCAACAGCAATGAGACTGAATCGGATGATGACGAGAAGGATCCGGGCGTGCTTGATGCCGCTATCGCCCAACTGTTGAATTATGACACAGAAAACGAGGAATTTGATGGAGTCGTAGAAGATGAATGATTGAAAAAGCTAGTGTACTTTTTATGTAATATTGACAGTTATTGTTCATGATTTGAATAAAGTCTGACCTATCCTACTATTTTTGTTTCGCTTTATGCGCCATATAATCCGGTGCGTCTTATATATGAAAACAGATCGTTCACTGATACTGCGTCTTATAATCTGGTGCGCCGTATAGTCCGAAAAATACGGTAATCATTATAACTACATTGCATGTAATTGCGGATACCGTGATATCGATTTATCTTTACTCCAAGAATTCTTCCGACAAATAATGAACATGACATTATCAACGTTTCTTACGAACGTCCACTCGGACAAACGAATCAAGTCGTCAGTTAGTTTGACTATATGTTTCAAGCAGCGTGAATAAATGGTGCCGTAAAACAGTCAGACGGATCAACATGTTGGTTTTGAGTGATGCTCATCCAAAAGCGATTAACTGCCAACAGGAAACCATAGACGTACACGATTTACGTCTAACTTTGAAACCTCATCTCAAGTATTCATTCGAAGTGAGCTCTATCTCGATTATACTTGAGAAGCCAAAATTGTAATTGGTTAAATATGTGAAACGTTGATTGGCGGCGGCATCGACAAAACCCATATTCATAGAAGTGTGAAACATGCCGTTTACTGCGGAACAAATTAAACACATTATTCACGACAAGTTGATCCACCAATATAACGCGTGATTGCGCTCAACCCCAAAGTCCTCTACCGTATTGTTAACGTTCGAGTTAAGGTGAAACCAGGAGTTTCGTCCGTGAACACGTCAGCTGGACAAACAACAACTGCATAAGAAACGGCTTAAGTAATATCCAGGTTGTATTTATTTATATTCAGCTAAAAAGAACATGATATATACATTTCAAATTGAACCAATATAACCGTGGTTGCCCTGAGTGAAATTAATGTCACGTCGAAAAGCAGCCTTCATTCATCATTTAGACCCATTAAAACCTTGAATTAACTCAAATTACAATAGTTCACTTCATTTTTGTCTAATTTCTTGCTAGTTTTCAGGAACATGTTTTATAAATTCTGATCAAAGTGTTCCAGTTATTTTTTTTACGAAAGCATCTTTCAAAACATCTTCCGTTTAATTACTAATAATATTGTGTTGAAAAATACTTCGTTCGAACTATAACAGCATCTGGTTTCAAACAAATTATCAATAATTATACGTTTTAGCACATATATGATCACATATGATCATAGATTTTTAATTCATGTTACAGTTACCCTATTTACCACAAGGTAACCCTAAATGAAAAAGCATGATTTGACTGGCAATTGCTTTTTTCGATAGCATAACAAACGCATAAGATTCTTTTCTGCTTCTTTGTTTCACAAGCAAAGTCTTAATATGATGTGAAACTTCAAATATTTTTTTCAAAATAATATTACGCTTTCTCATAAAAATGCTATGCAATCAGGTCCATTTGTTTTTTACATGGATAATCCAATATTTATAAATTTATTATCCATACGCCAAAAATAGTGACTCGGATTTCAAAATCACTATGTGGTTTAACATTGAAATCAAACTGCTGCATAAACAGTGCAGCTAGCAGAATTCTACCAAACCTTTTGTAATTTATTTCTAATGGTTTTTTAAACAAATCTCCTACCCAGTATGGTGAGGTCATTTGGATGATGAAACCGAATGTATCAAATTGCGATCATACGAAACCAGAGCGCACGACAAACATCATGTTTTGTAGTAAGGTTTTATTCTTATTTCGTCACGTTCACTAGAGTAGAACACAATTTACAATACAAAACATTGTGTAGTTTTGTTCACTTGAAGGTGCAGTGAAACTGGTTCACATTTTGACTATAGTTCACGAAGTGACTATCTAAGTTTCATGTTCGAAACAAAACATTAAAAACCCACCAGTATTGATCAGTCCAACGAATCAACAGAAAACTCTATTGTTACTATTTTTGGAGCTATAACGATTTTCTTTCGTTACTTTAAACTTATGGTTATTCAAAAGCCATCTGCGCTGGCTATGTCATGTGTAGAGAAGGGAAAACTGTCGTATTTCAGAAGATCTACTCTATGGTGAATTGAAATCAAAAAGTCGTCAACTGGGCAGCAAACAGTTGAGGTACAAATACCATTAGAAAGAACTATGAAAGCTCTTGACATTGACCGTACTAGTTATAGTTATTGTTGCTCTTGACGGGTCATATTCGAGGCTGGAAAATAACATATACTGATTGTTACTGCGGATCGGGGATCCCGCCTTTAACATGCAAATGACACAAAACAGCTAACTACTACCTATCGCTGTTAGCTCTGTAGGATATATTTGTGCTCCCAAACCGGATATTTTGAACATTTGAATTGCTGTGGAGCATGGAACGATCACACGCTCGTGGTGTAAATCTATGGTCGGTATCGATCGCAGAGGCCAACACAAACAAATATAAAAACAATTCAAATGCTCATTTCCCTTGGTAATTATTTCTCATTCTCTCAATCTGTATCCTGAGATTCTATCAGAGTTATCATCGGAAAGATATTTGGGCTGAGAGCATTCTCCATCTGCCCTGACTAATCCCACACTTTTAAGCATGCAGTGTAAGCTGGACATGAAAAATGCAGACTATAAGTAATGAAACCCAATGAGTGGCCATAACGAAGCAGAACAAATTTAGCGTTACTCATATGTGTAAAACTCTACATAAAGGCACAAAACTATCAAATCTATTACAAACAATGTACAGTGGTTCGAAATTGGGATTACCTTTGCTTGCAACGATAATTTGAGATATCAACGTGAATTGCCGCTTGGAAAAACTTTCCAGGTTATTATAAATGCTCATTTGAATGCATGTAAACAAAAGGCGAACACTAAATCTCTATCAAACGATATTTCACTTCGCTCAATTCAGCGGGGATCCGTAAAACCATAATATTGTATAATTTGCCCGACTTATCATGTTGTGCAATTCGTGTAAGTTTTCAAAGCTAATCTCTAAATTGGTCCAATTGATTCTGACACGAAACGAGGAAGATCCTGAAATATTCCAACATCAAATGATCACTACCACACATGATCGAACGAAAAATAAACAAGCGATTCTTGGATGCATGAATGTTCAAACAGGTATGGCCACTAACTCCTTTTCGGCTTGTCTGACATAACCGTTATTCTAACTAATATTCGATGCGGAAATGAATGCTGGATTAAAATAGGCACACGTCTCAAAAGACATTCAGATTCCGGCGAGATTATTTATGGATATGGTGATTAAAATATGTTATTCATAAATTATTCACGAATATTCGTAATTTTATTATCATGCCGCTTTTTCGAATTGCCTGTTTGGAGTATAATATACATTCGAGAAAATGATTAATAATATGATATTATAAAATTACGGTGGCAAAATCTTTTCTATATTTCATTGCGTATAAAATGGGGTACAAAACATAGTTGAGTTTTCGTCGCTTCATGGTGCACGGATTATCACCCGCGAATGTTTAGTGACAATAATTTTTGAGTATTTTGCGGTTAAGGTAGTCTTTGAATATTGGGTCACGGAGAATATTCTCATATGCCCCCAAATCGTCGTGATTTTACTTATCCAGCGGAGCAATCCCCTCATCTATATGTTCAGCAATATTAGTTATGAGAGTCTATCCATTGTCAAGATTGATGCAGGTTCAGAATGTATTATATTCGTCGTTGTAGCAGGATCACCACCTATTCATTCTCTTAAATTATTCTGATGGTTAAAACTAGCATTCATGGATAGAACCACTATTTTGCTCTTTCTAATACCTGGCTCACCAGATCATATCAAAGCGCAGACTGCGACACTGATCATTCACTGGTCTGTGCAAAACTGAAGCTTCCCCACACGAGATTTCACCGCACCAAATTGTCTGCTAAGCCTAGAATAGACGTCACTCGCATGTGCAAAACTAATCTAACTGCGAGATTTGCAAAAGACTTCACAGACGAGTTCAACCTGACAACCCCACTTGCGAATGGGAAGGCCCCTGGTGACGACGGAATTCCACCTGAGCTCATTGAATGCGGTAGAGCAACATTATTACAGCCTCTTCACCATTTGCTTCTTCAGTGCTGGCAGGAGGGGGGTGTCCCACAAGAGATGCGAGACACAAAGATCATCACGCTATTTAAGAATAAGGGTGACAGAGGCGACTGCAACAATTACAGAGAAATCTCCCTTCTGAATGTTGTAGGCAAATTGTTTGCTAAAGTCTTACAGATCCAAGTGCAAGTTTTAGCTTATAGAATTAACTCCGAATCTCAATGTGGCTTCCGCAAGGGAAGATGAACCGTTGTTATGATCAACAGTTTTGTAACGCGGTGGTTTACGCGTTGCAGCAAGGTCATGTCCTTTTTGTAACCATGAGGACCATGCTTGAACAGCGTACTACATTGCTTTCCTGATATAGTTGTTAATTATTCGTGAGAGTATCTGCATTGTGAAACTTCCGACGATCCTCATGAGCAGTGCTAATCTTTTTCTGACATTTTGTTTAGCACAGAACACGTCTACGGTGCGTAGGCTAGTCCATATTTCGATGTCATCCGCAAATAAAATAATTCGATGCCTACTATTTCAGGTTTATAGTTATCGTACACCAGGAAAAGTATTGGCCCAAGACTGAGCCTTGAGCTAGGCCACATTGAACGTCTACTGGAGTGGATAGCGCCCATTAATCTCTAACCCTAATAACTATCCCAATCAAGTAATCCTGTATACAGGCCAATAATCTGCCACACACCCCGAGCTGCTTCAATTTTGTAGCAGTATGCTCTCGTTAACACGGTCAAAAGCTTTAGACATATCCAAGTAACAAACATGGACAGGGTATCTATTATCCACGACTCGAGTCAAGTTATCAAGAGTTATGAGAAGATTGGTGATACAGGAGTGTTTTGTACCTAATCCATCCTATGCGATGGAAAGAAGCTCATTTTGTTCTAAATGTTTGATATGTTCGTCAGCTAAAAATTTTCGAG
Source organism: Atriophallophorus winterbourni (assembly GCA_013407085.1). Lineage (NCBI taxonomy): Eukaryota > Metazoa > Platyhelminthes > Trematoda > Plagiorchiida > Microphallidae > Atriophallophorus > Atriophallophorus winterbourni. The sequence goes on from JACCGJ010022690.1 coordinate 27,955, forward strand.
AAGATTAGAGACCACTGGCAACGACTTAACTAGCCTGTATTTAGACACAGCGGTTCGATTCCCGCCTTTGTATATCGGAGTGATTAATCCAGGATTCCAGTCAGTAGCAACCTTGCTACAACTCTGTACCAGGTTGAAAAGATCACAGTGGTGAGAATAGAGAATGGGCGCAGTGTTTTCGGAGGAAACATGTTATTTCATCAGCCCCTTGGGATTTTTTTGTATTTAACCCAAGTAGCCTTACCGGAACACTACCGGGTTTCACAGCGATTTCACGTATTGGTTTAATTTGTGATCTGAATGCAGGCATAACAAAACATAGTCGTTCGTTAAGGTAGTACACTCTAGATCAAAAGTGAGCGAATTAAATTGGCGGCTTCGAGAGCTTTGGATGTAATTCCAGTCGTAATAAGTAGAGCGGAAACGTCTGGCTTTACCCTGGCCTTCCTGTTCACGATCTATAAGACGAGCTTCGAATTTCATGCAATTGTACGCATCAGATTGATTTGATACTCTTATTTATCCTTGTGTACAAGTTTAGTAATGTTGTTCCTCAACAAACGGTAGGATTCCCAGAATTCAGGTATAGCCTGCAGCACAGCTTCTCATTTTTTCCATTTCCGTGTTCGAATACGGATCACGAATTTGAATCCATTTTTATTTTGTTTTATTTAGAGTGGAGTTCAATTTTTTGGTAGATTTTCTGAAGTATCAATGACCAGCTTTGTTGAACATAAGTGTTAATCGTGACCAGTAGGTGACATTTTAAAGTGCCATAGACAATGCAACCGTGTCGATTTTTCTTATCAATTTCTCAGCATCACTAGCTCTCATCGCTTCAAATATATTTTCCAAAGCAATGACTACATGACTATATCAGAAGGCTGCCTGTTCGGATCACGTCAGGCTCAAACGTTTGGTTAGGCTCTAGTGGTGTTTTCTGACGACTGCATTCTAGCGACGGCTTTGTCTTTTGAGCCTATCTCTTCTTGGTTCACAGAAAAACGCTCGAATTATGAATCTTCTCGTTTCTGTAGTGACGGCGTTATGCAGTACAATATAGTTCGAAGAGAAAGGAGAAATGGAATGGAGAAAAGGGCATTACTGTTGTTCTTCTCTTCGATATCCACTTGTTTGTTGCTCTTAATATCAAATTCTTTATATATGTCCAGCCATTTGATTTTTTGAAAAGGTCGATGTCACAGGTCGGGCTACGAAGGTCAGTCAATATACACGTAATGCAGATAGACGTTGAATCACATACTAGCGAAATATGTAGTAAATAGAAGTGTATAATAATAAATGGGTAGAGACACTGGTCTGCTACATAATCACTCTTTCCAAGTGGTGCTTCATAGCGGATATCCTCGATGACATTTCCCTTGCTCGTCAAAATAGCGTCCAGTATGACCGGTATGTTTTGCCTCTGAAGCCAGTGCTGCTTGATACGTGGTTAAATAAAGGAATTTCGTTGAACATTTCGTAAAATAGATTAATAAGTTACTTCACAGGTGGAATCTCGCTTTCTAATAAATTCGGAATTTCAAAGTCAACCATGATCATCATATTGTTTTGGTATCTGGAGAAAGCCAGTTGTGTTTTCTCAAGTGAACTAGCAGTATACGCTCAGTCGGTTTCACCTCTTACGGAATCCCGAATAAGGGATTGATATTACCTTGCATCTAGGGGCTGTCTCTGGAGACGCTTCCGGTGTTCTTCGATTCCATTATGGATTTCCCTCTAAGTCTGCCATATGAATGTCTGGTTCTCTTGTTGGTCTACATCAACGACATTTCGAAAATGGTCAGAGCCAAAATAGTTCTCTTTGCGGATAATTTTGAACTTTGGATGCGAATCACGTCAAACATGGGTTGTTTGCACTTACAAAGCAATTTGGGTATATTGAACAGCTGGTTAGAGCGAAATAAACTAACATTCAATTTCAGAAAGTGTAAAATGTTGCAAATAGGCAAAGATATCCCATTCTCATACAACCTTACATCGAAACAACTGGAATGGACAACAAAAGAAAAGGACCTCGTTGTATGGATTAGTGGAAGTCCTAAAATTAGCATGCAATGCGAAGCAGTGTAAAACCGATCTAGCCGCTTGCTAGGTATGAATCGGCGTATTTTCGGACATTTTTCCTTTGAAACATTCCCCATGCCCATAAATACGTATATTAACGTAGTGATGGATTACACAGTGTAAGCTCGGGCACTATGGATAAAAAAGGCACCAAGCTGCTCGAGAGGATTTATCACAAAGCAATAAAAATGTTTGGTTTTCTCCGCAACCTACCATCTAAGTATCGAATGGTTCATCATTATTTGGATACACTGACCCGCATCGGGATCGATTTGAGCCTATCCTAACTTATAAAATAATGAAGTCACAGATGCACTCTCTGAGTCATCTATTTCGCCTCTGGTAAGGCCATGTCACTCGTACTCACCCACTGGTATTTGATATTCCACATTCTCACGGAAACTGCCGTTGGTTCTTCTATTCGGTGCGCGTTTTCTTTTTTATGGAAATCAGTACAGTCAGATGTTGTACAAACTTCTAGTGAAAGGATTTTCAGAAACAAATTGAATATATATTTAGTAATTCCACCCTACATCACGTTTATATAACACTATCTTTTCCAACGAATATTCTTCAATCATCTGAGACAATACATGACATTATTTCTAACTACACAACTGTCGATCTTCCAAGTCCCTCAATTTATTTTGTATATATATTCATTGTCCTTATACGAATGTCCTGTGGTGTTGTACAGCTACGAGCTTTTTTATACCATAAATTCTTGAATCTTGAATCATGAATGCAAACACCCGATTAGTCCTTACAGTTGATTCTCTAGATGCCATGGCGGAGAACGTTTTAGATACGGGCCACGGCGTCGATCTAGACAATGTGGACACATTGAGAGGCGGTATTGAACGCCTACATGCGGAGGCGGTCGAAATTGGCAAAGCAGCTCGACTGGCGGTCAATAAGGTGGATGGGGCAGAAATCACCACAAACTGGCGCTCGGCACTGATGAAGAAGAAGCAGAAGAAAATGACTTTATTCGTGTACATGGATTTCCAGCAATACTTTGATTTCTCCACAAAATACAAATATGATAATTTGTAAAGAGTGCAGCACAATAAAATGATACTTCAGATAATAAAGTTTCACGGTACGATAGGCTAGACAAATGTGAGGGAATTTAGAAGAATAAAAATTGGAAAATAACTTGAACATCTCAGCGTGATTTAGCAAATTGTCAAGCGCTTCTTTAAATCCATAACAGCTTTCGACTGATGAACCATGTGAAGGTAAATAGTTATTATTCACCTTATACCTACTAGTTGAATAATTTTTTTATTCGACACTCGCTTGAACTTAGCCATCTTAGTTATGTACTTTTACGCATGTTGGCCGCTGTGTCAACCGACCTTGACCGTGTTCACTTGTATTTGATTGCTGTGGGTATACGCTAGTAGTCAATTCGGCAACTGATACTGGTCATGCATACGAGACGTGACACACCGTACGCGTTACTATAGGCTGTTTAGCAGTAAGGTCAAATCAGTGGTGGTGGGGTGACTGTTACTTAAGCATGTTCCCTATCCTGACTATCACCCTTGGTATGACGACGATTCTATGTCATAAGTGAAACGTAACCCAAAACCTGCTCTAACATACTGCACTCAAATTTCTTTGCTAACAGATGGATAGTAATTTTCATTCACAAGCCATACACACTCATCAGTCAAAGTCTCATCAAAGGTCACGTGCTGGTGTAAATCGCAAATAGTACATTTAACATAAGCAATATCACTGCTTACCGGACCCAGGCACTTTGCGCAGAGGTCAACTTGTTCCAATGTCGGCGTCGGGACAGCAATCCTCGTAGTCACAGCTTGATGGATCGATTTTTTCGCCTGTGTTGGATCTGGTGACGCGGTTAAATGTTAGTAACCCGAATTGGGCCGGTCGGTTGAGAGATGAGCGTTTGTTCGACAGGACGACCTAGCTGCTTTTGAACTCGTGATTTTGTAATTTAGCTAATAATTCACGATAACTCGGTAACATACATGATAGAACACTGAATCCCGTATAAAAACACGTAGCTTACATTTCGTTTATGTATAAGAGAAAGAGGAGCGGGCCTAACACAGATCATTGTGGGACTCCAATGGTGGTATTGAACGTTTGTGATAGCACTCCGTTAACTTTAACTCTGGCGTCGCGATCTGACAGATAGACACGCAAACATGAGAGGAGCGGTTCACATATTCCTAAACGCATCAGTTTTTTAAAAGCGGATGATGATTGACTTTGTCAAAAGCTTTCGAAATGTGTAGGTAACAGACATGGATGCAAGAACTTCTGTCCAGCTCTTTCATTCAGTCGTCCAATGCTATGAGAAGATTTGTGAGACAGGATCGGTGAGATCGAAATCCGTGCTTTGTTGGCGAGAACAAATTAAGGACAATATTGATAATTTATTCCTACATTTTTGTGGTTGAATATAACGGATTTCAGGCAATTGATATCCTGAGAAAATCAAATTGTTCTTGAAATTGGTAGTCATAAAGGGTGCTCGCTGTTTCACAAGAACCATTGCGCGATTTAATGTAATCCTTCTAAGGACTGCGCGGGATATGTCGCCAAACGTTTTCATTGAGACTTTGTAAAAATGTTCGTTACTCATACCTAGTGTATTCGTCGTAAGACACTTTCCCATAATACAAAAATCAACGCGTTACTTAATATTTGGGATTATGTTTTGTGATTCGTTCGCTGTAGGAATATTATTATTATTATTAATAAGTCAAGTTTCTATGAAGTGCATGAAGATTTTTTTTTAGAATTTGGCTATCGACTCTATGCTCACGATTGTTCAACCTTGGATGTCGTCCGGAAATAAAATGAATTTACTGTATACCATTTCAGGTACATCGTTCGCTTACATCGAAAAACAGTATTACCACCAAGACTGAGCTTTGAGTTACGTCATTTATGAATTGTGCTGGGTTGGATAGTGCCCATCACATCACATGCTACGAATTTGGTCATGTTTAAACAGGAGCCTTTTTTGATTATTTTGGCAATTGGAGAAATTCGCTATAGTGTATGGATGATGACGTATGATTCGTTTATTAAAAGGTTGAAAAGCTGCTTAAACATTCAGTCAGCAATTACATGAATATCATTCCATTTTAAGTAGAATGCCATAATTATGACCCTTTTAATAAGTTTTCTACAGATCTTAAAGCTAAAATGATTCATTTTTCCATAACGGATTTATTCAAGCAACGGTAAATTGACAACAAATTCATTCTTCGTCTACAGCTGCAGTAGCTGGATTTTGGGTAATCTTCACCTGCAGAGAAACGGAAAACAGCAACTCCGTTCAAGTAAAAATCGCAAATAGCGTAAACAATTACTACATGGATACCAATGAACCCTGCTTGTGAGTTAAATGTTGGTATGAAAGCAGAGCTCAATAGCATTCTGTCAAACTAATTAAAAACAGTAAAACCAAACTCACCATTCAGCAACTTAGCACTAGGTTTGAAATATTTTTGTAGTTTCAAAATAATGTTCAATTTTAAGGAAAATTAAACAATGTGCGTGTTTACTGCTTGTGTTTTTTCAACCGGTAGACAAATGGTATTTATCGTGATATAACGGTTGATTTTATCTATTTAATGGTTTAACGCGTTCTTCTATTGATATAATATTTCCTAAAATGTGCCCATTCTCAACTTCAGTATCTAAACCTCATTCACCATTACATAATTTGAGCAGTTTCATGATCACTTCATTTCAAAAACGAAATCCGCTTAAAAACGGGCGGTATTTGTGAATCCATTATGGAATCTTGCCTGGACATGCGTTTTTATTACAAGTGTCGAAGTCCAACAAATATTGCACGAAGTAATTCAATATAGAATTTGCCATGTAGACTTATTTCATAACTATGGGACTCACCAGTATTTTCGTTGTCCGATATGGGGTTGACTACAAACGAAATTTGTAAAAATGTCTATCAGTTGGAGAAATAGATTAGCAAGAAGTTTGTAATTTTGTATTGCAAGAAGCACATATGCTCACCGTGTGTTTCGTGGTCCGTTACTTTCACTACCAAGTAAAGAGGACGTTCAGCAATAATACCGCATAATATTCATCGAAATTATAAACAATTACGTGAACATCACATTTATAACATTGGTAGCGTTGTTAATATTATCTTCCGTGGCTAACGACGAAGTAATCTGGGTGAATGGTACTGCTCTGTTGATTCGGCAATTTAAAGTCACCCATAAAAAACATCCACATGTGAATCTGGAAGTATCCATGTAAGTTTTATCCATTAATTTCAGATTGTAGGTTTTCTTTAAGACGGTGGGTGATATAATATTCCCAAATCTCCATTAGCTAATAATAGTGAGTACTAGAGTGTATCACTTAACACTATATCAATATCTGTAATCTCACAGCACGAATTCCAGCACGCTTGCAAGTCTTTGGTTAAATTGTACTCGAGTGATGGTATACAGTTTATTCAAACTTACTTCATTCAGATTCATATCACCGGATCTCTTCATATATGGACTGTAGGTATAATCTTTGGGCTACAAGAGTAAATACAGCTAGCTTTGATTATACATTCCGTGGTTTAAAGCACCGTCTTCCTATTCTGAACCTGAAAATCGATGAGATAACAGACTTAGGAATGCTGGGCCATCGATAGAATCTGATAGCCAATATTGCTGATCATATGGATTCAAAGTGATTCAAAATTCAAAGTTTCAAAAATGTTATGGTCTAGAAAAGCATTTACCTTAACGATAACCATAGGATGGAGTAATAAGGTGTATACAATAAAAAAGAATAACAGGGGAAATCATGTAGTGTAAATCGTATCAAAAGTTGTGTTATCTCTAAACTATTTGTCCAAATTAGCTTTAAAAATATCCATGTTGGCTGAGTGTGTAACAATGGAGGCGAGGGTGTTTCATGTGAAACGTACACGTTCAGCATACGAATATCTTCGACAGTTCAGTCTTGAAATGGCAATAAGCAATGAAAGTTTATGACGGGGTAGAGAGCGTGTGAAAAGTTTGGACAATGGATGGTTAGGGACGTGCATATTGTTGGACATCAGTATGTAGTCACTTCTTAGAGGACGACAGAGAACGTCGAACTGATTGAGACTCCTCAAACGTTCGTCATATGGTTTAGCAGCTAGTCTGGATACAAGCTTTGTGGTTCGGTGGTAAATAAACCTCAGAAGATTGATGTTTTTCTGAATCCAGGGTGACCAAGCCTAAACAGCGTACTCCATCACTAGTCTCAGATAGGTGTTTATGATACGGGGTACCGACTAATTCGTGAAGCTGCCGAAAATTCGTTTCACTAACGCCAAGACTTTGACGCCTTTTTTATACCGTTTTGCACTGCAGTGAAGTCTTCAGATTTGAACTGGTTCAAACACTCGAATCCTTTTCTTCAGTTGTCCAGACGAGTTTGTGGGACCCAAGAGTGTAGTTGTAATTCACGGTCCTTCCAATGTTTAACACCTTGCACTTTTGGAAGTTGAACGGTAGTTTTTTCTCAGAGACCAATCTTGCAATGTGTTTCGATCCTACTGCAAAATTTCACAGTCATCATTTGTACGTATGCTTCTTGAAAGTTTGATATCGTCTCCAAATAACACAACCAAACATTTAACACGCTGGAGAATGTCGTTTGTGTAGATCAAAAACAAAATCGGTCCGAGGACCGAACCCGAAAAATGAAATCTCCCATAACCAGGATTGGCGTTTGAAATCGAGCAGATATAAGTCGAATTTTCTGGAGAAAATCCGTTCACCCTGGAATCAACGAAAACCCAACAATGTTTTGTACCCGATTTATACGCAATACAATATGTAAAAGATGTTGCAACCGCAATTTTATAATGTAATATTATTAATCATTTTTCTCGAATGTATATTGTACGCCAAACAGCCAATTCGAAAAAGTGGCATGATATCAAAATTACGAATATTCGTGAATAGTTTATGAATAACATATTTTAATCACCATATCCATAAATAATCTCGCCGGAATCTAAATGTCTTTGGAGACGTGTGCCTATTTTAATCCAGCATTCATTTCCGCATCGAATATTAGTTAGAATAACGGTTATGTCAGACAAGCCGAAAAGGAATTAGTGGCCATACCTGTTTGAACATTCATGCATCCAAGAATCGCTTGTTCATTTTTCGTTCGATCATGTGTGGTAGTGATCATTTAATGTAGGAATATTTCAGGATCTTCCTCGTTTCGTGTCAGAATCAATTGGATCAAATTAGAGATTAGCTTTGAAAACTTACACGAATCGCAGAACATGATACGTCGGGCAAATTATACAATATTATGGTTTTACGGATCCCCGCTAAATTGAGCGAAGTGAAATATCATTTGATAGAGATTTATTGTTCGCCTTGTGTTTACATGCATTTAGTCTTGCTCAAACTGATATAGACTGGGAATATCTGCAATATCATGACAGTTTTCACTGTTAGATTTTTTCCATCGCAAACACCTCACAACCGGTTTCTTGCTGTTTGCACTCATCGGTTTTGAATTTTAAGATCAGACCGCCTAGGACTTGAACTAGTGAAACAATATGATAACCATTGGAGCTTGTAATCCATTGCTGTATAAGGTTGATATTACCAACCTGTTTAATCACATGCGCCCGCAAAATTGATGAGGTTAAAACAACGGGCTAAGCCACAAGTCCATATTACCATAAATCTGATCAACATATTCTCAATTGCTACACTTTGTATAAAGAATAAATGTGGCGTTCCGGTGGAACTCTTCGGTGGTTAGTTTTTAGACTACTTTCTCCCGATTTCGCATCGTACGGCCTGCCACATTTTCGTATTGGATTCTAGCTGAGCCTAATCAGAGTCACTCGGTCACCCTCGTGGTATTGTTCATTTCGAAAGATCCTGAGCTTCATCATTCTTTCATTTTTAGTTCTATCCACTGGTTGTTAACTTTGTTTTACGTTCGAGGGGTTTTACAAGTTTTTATAAGTGACGTTCGGCTTTCATCGTGAATCTATTTTTGTTGATTTTGCATCTACCTTTCGTTTGATCGTTTCGATTCTAATGGTGGTTCGTATGACAGGGTAAAATTCCTCATCCAAATTTAGAATCCAGATATGTGTAAAATGATTAAACGGGAGAAAACACACACTCAGAAGGAAACACGTGATTGTAAAGTTTTATTCAACTATGAAATTCTAGCGCACTTGGCTGCAATAGAAGAGAGTATATTAGAAGTGTCACGTGCTCGTAATAATGAGAGCATACGAACAAAACATGTTAAACCTCAAACCAATCAAATTGAAAATGTGTCATAGGTAATGGAGTTGTATCTACCATTCACTGAGATACTAGCTGACGAGACTATCAGATGATCTTTTGGTGGGAAGCCATAAGGCAAACGTGAAATCATTGGTCTAGCAGGCGCGAAAAATATGGCACATTATAAATAGCATACGAAGTAGTTTCGGTTCTAAGGTTGTCAGGTTCTCAGCGGTTTTAGGGTTAAGCACTTAATTCCAAAAATGCTCTAATGGCGTGTGACTCATATAGCCGCTGTAAACGAAGTCAAGCGCCTCGCCTGCACGCACGATCCTTTGCGAACAGGCGGAACTGCATCTACCGACAAGAGAAAGGGCATAGGCGGCTGACTGGTGCCTCAAAACCAGGAGGCCGCAGGCATGTGGAGCCCGTAAATCGATGAAGTCTGTCCACCTATTGGAAGAAAAACCCTCCTTAACTCCAATGCCTTCTGGCTGCATCCAATCATGGAAAAGGCTTCAGAGAAAACTTGGATTTAAAATCCGGAGCCGGTGTCAAGTTAGGTTGTCCGAAGTTGTTTTCAACTACCACCTCCTGTGACGGCATCGTCGTTCAAACGTATCAACCAAGCTGTTCCTTTTGTTCCGGAGGTCCCGTAGGGAGGGACCACTTGCTGCAGGGGTAACAGCTGGTTCTCATCATTGAACTGCCTTTCGTACATTCCAACGCACCAATGGAGAGAAAACGCCTCCAGATTTTACGGTTAATGAAAACGGGAAGCAGCTATGGCTCGACTGGCGTACAGCTCAGCGACCGGGGCTGCTTTCGACGGTGTTAGAGATATTCGGCTATCTACGAACGGCTACCGCCCGCCTCACGCTTAGCAGCCCCCAGTCAGTAAGTTGGAGTCTCGCCACGGTATGCAATCCGCATTCAATGCATAGGAATTAGGAATAAACAGACAAGCAGACTGTATTTTTCCGCACCAACGATACGAATTACGAAACACCAAATTTCAGTTCTTAAACTGGGAACCTGGAACGTCCGGTTCATGCTTCTAGGACGTTTTGAACATCAGAAGCGTTAGAAAAATCAGCTTTGATTAACAATGAATTAAAAAGGCTGAAATTCGACGTTGCTGCCGTGCAAGAGACGCGATTACCAGACACTGTTGCGCTAACAAAAAGAGATTACACATTTGTTTTGAAAGGACGTGTTCGGATTTGTATTCTAAATCTGAAGTGAATTACTGGTACCATTTCGTTGGTCTTCGACGCTTGCTGAAAAAAATGCTTTTTATCAAAATTTCACAACAGTCATCAGAAACGTGGCATTAATAACGGTGTAGTGGTAGCGGGTCATTTCAATTTTATAATTGGTGCAGATTATGAGACTTGTCGAAACTGTCTCGAAAGGTTCGGAGTGGGTAAGATCAATGAAAATCCACTACGCCTAATAGAAATGTTCAGTCTTTGATTAAGTAAAACATTGCAAACAAAACCACAGCATGAAGTCTCTTGAAAACATTCTCGCTCTAAGCATTGGCATCAGCGTGATCCTATTCTTGTTAGGCGCACTAATATTGTCATCATACTCCACACCAGATCATATCAAAGCACAGAATGCGACATTCACCACTCACTGGTCTCCGCATAAAGGAAAATTTCTGGTAACGAAATTTCACTGCACCAAATTGTTTGATAAGCCAAGATTAGATGTCACTATCATGTGCAAACCTAATTTAGCTATGCGATTTGCGAAGACTTCACAGCCGAGATCAACATGATAACCACATCAAATCGGCTTCAGAAAACTGGTAATCGATAAAACGTTGCATATGCCGAGTCACCATTTCCACTTACGGTCCGAAGATGGCTGGAACGATAACGAGCGATCAAAAGCTTCTGAGATGACCGCTGTGTTGGAAGAGAAAGTGTCAGCATGCCAAACGATGAATGCATGCGATTTCTAAGAGCAGATGGTATTAAGGTCCAACAGACAGCAAGACGATGTGCAAATGACAAGTGAACTGATATTAGCCTCAGTATCCAAAAAGCTGCAGATACTGGAAATTTGCACTGTAGGTATGATGGGATCAAGAGAGACATTGGTTCAAACAAAATTAAAACAGCTCGCATTAATTCTGTATCTGGTAACCCGATTGTCGACAACAAATCAGCAGGTGGTAAGATGGGTAGTGCACTTCTCCTCTCTCTACTCTAAGGATAGGACGGTTTTACCGCATGTACTTGAAATTGTTGAGCGTTTGTCAACCATTGAACATCTAGATACTCCGTCGACTCTTGAAGAGCTCAATAAAGCAATCGACCGCTTAGCGAATGGAATTACCTCTCGTGACGACGGAATTCCATGTGAGGTCATCAAATTCGGTGGAGCAGCAATATTACAGCCTGTGCAGCAATTAATTCTTTCATGCTGGCGAGAGTAGGGTGTTCCACAATAGAATCGATACACGAAGATCATCACGGCATTGAAGAATAAGGGCGATAGAGGCGACAGTAACAATAGCAAAGGAATCTTCTTTCTGAATGTTGTAGGCAAATTGTTTGCTAAAGTTTTACAGATCTGGCTACAAGTTGATGAAATTTACTCCGAATCTCAATGTGGCTTCCGCAGGGGAAGATCAACCGTTGACATGATCTGCTCCCTGATACAAATTCAATAAAATTATCGGGAACAGCGTGTCATTATACGCTGTTTTTTGAATTAACGAAGGACATCGACTACGTCAGAAGGGAGGATATTTTTAAAATGCTAGATCTCATAGACTACCCCCCAAGAATGCTCTGGTTATTTCGTTCCACTCAGGCAAAATGGCTCAGTCAATTTTTACGGTTTCAGTTCAGAAGCCTTTGAAGTTCACCGAGCCGTCAAACAAAGGCGTGTTTTGCTCCCACGCTGTTCGGCATATTCTTTGCTTTTATTCTGAAACGCGCTTTTAAGACGAGAACAGAAGGAATTCACTTATTCATATTCATATTCATAGATTTATTGATAGATTATATGCAGGTAAAAAGCTATGCTTTACAAGACCCACAAAAATGTACATCGGGTCGGATGGTAAAAATATCAAAATATTGTTAGATTATTGTCAAACACAAAAAACATACTTTTCCATGTGGATATCTAGTGATTTCTTGAAAACTTCAACAGTTCCAGATTGTACCACATGAGTAGGTAAACTGTTCCACAGTTGCACATTGCGAACGGAAAATGCATATTTGCGGCAGTTCAACCTGCAATGCTGTTGGTAAAGTTTTAATTATGCACGCGAAGTGATGGAAAGCTTTTCAACCTGAATCAAGTAAGATCGCAAACCAAGGCCTGTTATGTGCTAATCGATGACATGCTGTTTGCTGACGACACAGCATTTATTGCTCACTTTCCAGGGAACCTCTGGTCGCTAATGAACTGTTTTTCGTCGGCATACAAAGTCTTTGGGGCAACAATCAGCATAAGCAAGACCAAAGTCCTTGGTCAAGGGATTGTATATCCTTCAGTAATCAGTATCAGCTTGAACCAGTACATCATTCCACATATCTCGGTTTAACAATTGAACTTTCGTGTTTGTGGTAACCGCAAGTCGACTGCAAATACAAAGATGATGGTATACAGCGCGTGCGTACTACATTTTTTACTGTAGGGCAGTGAAACCAAGACAACCCAGGCAAATCACGAACAGAAGCTGAATGCTTTCCATCTACGAAGCATCAATCGCATATTGGACAAATCATGCATAGAAATAGTGACTAATGCCGAAGTGCTTTCAAAAGCTGGTCTAAGGAGCATGTTAACCATACTACGACAGCAATGTTGCAATGGATGATTTCCAGCTGTGTTGCCAATCGATCGTCCAAAAACGCATGGTGGAAAGAATTGAATGTAATCCGAAATCACTCTACCCAATTGTAAATAAAAAAAACTATTAAAAAAAGGAATGACTGTTACAGCTCAAGAAACTGCGGATACTGTGGCGAGATTTTACTATGAATTGCTCTGCCCCAAACATAAATTATTGCATAACTATTCATGAAACTCAGTTGAACCTCTAAGTCAACCAATAAACAGTCGTGTTGGAACGACATGACAAAGAGATTAGGACAGGATTAACTATGTGATTATTCGTGCATGTTATAGACAGCTTTCCGTAAGTGAAACTGATGGTGTCATACGGAGTATTCGCGACGGTTACCTACCATCAGCAACGAAAGCTGTTGTGATAAAACCAATTAACAAGGGTGGATGTCGCTCAGACGTAGCACATTACAGACCTATTGAGGAGCGATTAAAATGTTTCACTACTTTACTACTTTTTCAATACACTACGTTAGAAATTCTAGCGAAAATTTGTTTCGGATTTATCACCTCGGCAACATTCATATAATTTGTAGGCATCTCACAGAAACCCCTCATGATTGTGAAAGATTCAATCCATTTCCTCGTATCCGCTTTTGTTATGAAGAATTAATAGTGACTCAGAGAATGTTCCGCATAAGACCTAACTGATTGCCATCAGTCATAATCGTATCTAGGCATTAGCCAAATTAGAGCTTAGCCATGTCATTTTCTAGATAGGTGGTACCAGCTCAAACGTAAATCTCAAGAGGCGGTACGACATGGTAAGAATACCACCAAAGACCGGTGGGATAAAAAAAGATCGCCAGCAAAGCAGTTCGCTTTTAGCGCCATGTGCAGCAGCTGAACATTAATCAGCTAATTAGAAGCATGCTAAAACGTCAGTACTTAGGTCAAGCATAAAAAGCACCCTTAATATATGCACTAAAATTCCCGTGAAATGACCACCAATTTCGAAATCATTTCTATTCGTGGATAAACTAATTAGAACACTCATAATAATGTAGGAAATAGCGAAGTAGGAGAACAAACTGGGAGATTGTTAGCCTTATCCGACACCTGCTCTAGATGTCTAGTTACGGTAAAAACAATTCAAAATGTCGATTAGATCCATTGTTTTGCTTTTATCGATAGTATATATGCGTTAAAACTTCAAAGAACTCAAATCTAGGATAAAAGAACATAAAACAAATCGGGCTGCAGTTACGTAGTTCCATTCAATCGCATTCCCGAGTTTCATTTCTAGTTAAATTTTGACTAACAACTTGGGAGTCATAATGTTCTTGATACATCCTTACATGTGACGTTTGTACGCTCATGCGGTTGAGATCATATTGTTTTGCGTAAACGTTTCGTTTGTTTTGCTCACTGTACAATATTGATCTTTAAATGGTTTTAGTGAATACGAACTTTCAGCATCTCTGAGTTACTATTTTTCCCCGCCACTTTCTAGGATTTCTGAATTACAATTGTGTGAAAATTAATGTTTGGCAGCTTTAAAAGTACCGACTTACTTGTAGGTAGTGATTTTTCACGTATATCCCACATGGTTATAACTGTGACAATATCCTGACGCCTGGACCGAATCTAATAACCGCAGCTTTGCAATGAATCACTTTACTATTGAACTGAAGAATTGTTGTGAATTGTTACATTATCATTTTTGTATACATAACCTAATTCACACAGCCTAAGCCACAACAAGATAACAAAACTTGTGAGGTAGGCGGGCAACAAGGTGGATGCGGCTGATATACGGACAATAAGGCATCTGTTCATAATGAGAATATGGATTAACCTCCCTGACCTCCTGTGTGCAAACGGATTGTGCATGTGATCACCAGAGTTTAGACCCAATGCGCACGACAAAAAAATCGATGGATTACAGAGATTTACTTAGTGTATCAATTAATCCTAACATTACCAATTTATCTTGAAAAGCTCAGTGCCAACCAATGTATCTGAAGCTCCTAACCAGCTAACGAAATTTCTGTATCAAAAACTAAACGTTTCCGAAAATGTGCTCTAATAGATTCATTGCTGACTTTCAATTCATAACTATATTTTCAATCTTCGTATACACGTATAAAGGTCCGTTATGCGTGAACCTTCGACTTCAAAGATGATTCCAATCGAATTTTTGCATGCTAGGATTACTTAAACTCTCAGAAGATAGTTAAGCCTCCCACGTTATTCAAGTTCGTTGCCATCTCCAGCTGTAGTGCATATTGTTACCAAAGGCTATATAATTAATGTCAACTTCCAATGATCTGCACGTTCTAACCGCAAATTCAGGTATTTTGCCAGTGGAACAACATTAGGAAATTTCAAAACTGTTGACAAAAAATATGAAGCAACGGTCGTAACCTTGTTCCGTTTATGTTCAAACTGAGCAAACTGTTATATTCACAAGTAAGCACAAAGCACTTATTCCCGAAAGAACAAGAACAAACGACCGGACTTGTGAACGAAACCAGTGTTATATTATCGATGGACAAAGTTTAAAAGCGTGGCGCGTGAGTGATCGATCGGAAATCAATAAGTCAACGCACACAGCGGACAGGTCTATGCAGCGTAGACACAACACAAACTTTCGCGAATTGCGAAATCAAGCAACAAATCTCATTTGGGAGGATAAACAAATCACCAGCTTTAGTTGGCAGTAAAAATGACGCGAAATCCCAAACAGCTTTATCAAACCCTTAACAACATTACGAAGCTTAAACCCGGTGATTTTTCCGATCATGACAGATAACGGACTAACATATTTAGTGCGGAAAACCGCTAACACTCCAGTTTTTATTCACGAGTTTTCACCCCCAAGGATGCACTACAACTATCGCAGTTGTAAGCTGCAAATGAGCCTGCAGACTATATGCGATATATGCATCAATTTTGAAATAGTGCAGCACCACCTACGCTGTGGGCTCTCACCAGTTGTTATTCACGAGTGCTCACACGCAAGGATGCATTACAAACATCGGAATTGTCAGCACCAATTGTGCCGGAGACTATATGCAATGCGAAGCAGTGTACAACCGAGCTAGCCGCATGCTAGGTATGCTTCGGCGTATGGTCAGACAATTTTCCCGTTAAACATTCCCCATGCTCATAAATACGTATATTAATCTGGTGATGTATTACTCAGTACAAGCTTAAGCACCATGGCAACAAATTATATCAAGCTGCTCGAGAGGATTTATAACAGAGCAACTAAAATTGTTTTGCAGTTTCCCTAACCTACCATATGAGAATCGACTTGTGCATCTTAATTTGGATACACTGCTTCGCAGACAGGTTCGATTTGATCTAATCCTAACTTCTAAAATAATGAACTTAAGGATACACCATTTGGGACATCTGTGTCGCCCTCAGTCAAAACATGTCACACGTTTTATATTCCACATTCCCACCGGAACTGCGGTCGGTTCTTCTATTGGGTGCGCGTTTGTTTATTATGTAACTCCCTACAGTCAGATGTTGTACAATCATCTAGTGAAAGGATTTTCATAAACAAATTGGATATATTTATGCGTAGTAATAACACCCTACATCACGTTTATCCCTTTCATGCCTGAATTATTTTCTAACCCGAAATATAATATTTTTTCTTCGGAAACGAGTTGCCCAAGGCTGAAATAACACAAATAATATAAAAAGTTTGTGATATTCACATAATTGAGAAAATAACAAAAGGTAACTAATTGGTTACATCCGGCAGAAGTCATCAGTTTTCAGGCGTCATTTCCTTATGACACTGCATTGTAATTTTGTGTGTTAGCCTCTATAACATGTTTTGTCGTAGGTCAGACACAGAGCTACATCGCATTTTTGACACCTCACTTTAGCCAATCCTTTTACACAGTGCTTGCATCTCTTCCGGGTTTTCGAGATGAGCGGAAAATGTCCAACGTTGTCGAAATGGACTGAATTCACTGGTCAAGAGAGTTTCCTCATCTTCTGTGCCGGTTGTTGCATATCTGTTATAGACTTTGGCCTTCCGCTTGTAGTTACGGGCAGAGTAATTAGAGCGATTGCTATTTCTTCTTTGAAGTCAGAGAGACACATGCCTGTTTAACTCATGAAATCACAGGTCCTTCGGTATAACAACAAAGCATTTACCACACTCAGATCTAACAGATAGAAAAAAAATCATCATGTACCATTTCTTTGACTTGAAATCGGTACGATACAGTTCGATCAACATATTGCACAAATCGACTTCCCCCATGAATTTTTTATATTCTTTTACAACGAAAGGTCTACCAACTTCTACATATGACTTCTGTTTTCGTTCCCATTTCATCACTGTATCAGCCGGTTCTATTCCCGCATAGGAAGAAAGTAGGTGAATTGGTTTGTTGTCAAATTACTTCACAGCTATTATATTACTATTGATTTCAACTCTGAAGTCGTAACCTCCTCTCCCATCTTTTTGTAGCAGTTTATCATTCTTCAGTATACATCTTTTCAGCCTGTTTACCCTGACGGTAGACACATTGAGAATACCAGATTCCTGTAGCTTCCTTGATAAGCCTAATAAAGAGAAACAGTTATCATAAAATAACTTGTAGTTCTTGTGCTTGGGTATACCTTCAGCAAGCCGAAGTGCGTAGGTTGATGACACTTTAACTTCGGCATCTTCCTTTTTACCCCCATTTATGTGGCTTTCTTGGATTGTATTGTTTCAAGGAGATATGCGCTTTGGTAGGAATGATTTGTTCATCCATGGCTTGATGTTCTTCTTGTGGAAGTTTATGACAGTTCGATTTCATGGAATCCATAATGGGTCGAATTTTGAATAGTTTGTCATCTTTGTTGCCATCTTCCTGCAAAATGTTATCATTAAAGTGAAGATAGCGCTTTATCTCCTCATATCTGTCTCGACTCATATTACTCGAAACTGCTTTGAGGCTTAAGCATTTTCTCCAGTAAGTTCGATAACTAGGAACTTTGATTATACCAGTTAGGAGTGTGATCCCCACGAAAGTTCTCATATCCGTATTGTCAATTCGCAACTCTTTCCCAGCGGTCTGCATTGTATAAATTTTGGTTTGGTAAACCATTGTCTCGAATGCCGAATTGTAGAACATCAACTTAAAAAAGGAAATCGGTGAAAATAATCGCCATTCTTCATCAACAGAAAGTATATCTTTCCATTCAATTTCTTCAGGAGGACAGAATTCCTCGTTCCAATGAGCGCTACACGGTTGTGAAACACTTCCAATAGGCCTGTACGATTTTGGTGACTTCTGCCGGATGTAACATAAAGGTTACATCTATTTAAACGCATCGCATTTCGAAGATTTTCTGATTTATTCCAATTTTTTATATAATGTCTTTGTAGGCATGATTGAGTTTATACTGGAACAAAATTTATAATAACTAAGACTTTCACACGATTTTTATTCGGCTCACAAAACTGAGAATTTTGAGGATACATTCGAAAACCGTACCAGCACATACTTTCTCTTTCACTGTGGACAAGTCAATGATGATTGCGAACAAAGAAGAAAACCACCCTGCAGTTGACAAAATTCTGTATGCCGCAGTGCAAACAAAATTTGGAAAATTCAGTTAGAATTAGCTTAAAATGACTTGCGAAGTTCATGTAACCAAAAAGTTACATCCGTCCTGAAAGGGTTATATAACATGATGTTTATCCAAACGAATATTTTTTCCATCATACCGCGACAATACACGACATTTTTTTCTAACTATAAAGCTGTCGATCTACCAAATGCCTCAATTTATTTTGTATATATATATATATTGTCCTTATACGAATATTCTGTGGTGTTGTAGAGCTACGAGCTTTTTGTATACCATAAATACTTGAATCTTCAATCTTCAATCCTGAATGCGATATATGCATGAATTTAGAAATAGTGCAGCACCACCTACGCAGGTTGAATACCAACAATTCCCCGCAGCTGACGGAATTACACATGCAATTCTAACGTTATGCGGCAGTCAATTGTGCAAAAACACATTGTGCTTTATCTAATCACTCTTTGAGGAAGGGTGTTGTACTGACTGACTGGAGGAGATGAACCATAACCCCCATCCGCAAAGTTGGAACTCGTTTTGACCCAGCAAATTACCACTTCGATACACTCCTCCGAATGATATCCTAAGTTATGGAGCGAATTGTGTGCGAAAAAATTGTGAGCCATATCGAAGCCCAAAAGCTTTTTGTCTAGAGAACAACATAGATTTCGGAAGTCTCGTTCTTACTCGACTAACGTACTGGATACAATGTGCGACTAGACGCAGGCAGTCGATGACGGTGGTTGCGTATATGTGGGTTAGTTGGGCATATCAAAGGCGTTTGATCGCGTGTACCATTCTATACTTCTGAGCAAGCTGCACGATGTTGGTATTGATGGGTGCCTTCTTACCAGTCTGCGAAGTTACCTTCTTGATTGCAAGGCAACTGTACTCATCGACGGTGTGGCGTCTAGGGAAATCGAAGCCACTAGCGGCGTTCCACCATTTAGGTACTTGGTCCGGTTCTCTTTTAGGTCTTCAACAAGGACCTTCTGAACCCTTTAACAGCCAAAATGGTTTTGGTTGCGGATGATGCTAAACTTTTGATGCAAATCACATCAATCGTCGACAGCTTGTGCTAAAAAGCGATTTGGATATATTGAACATCTGAACAGAGCGAAACAGGTTTCCATTCAACTTCATAATGTGCAAAATGTTGCAAATTGGTAATGAATTTTCATTCTCCTTACATCCTTGGATCGCATCAACTGGAATGGACAACAAAAAAAAAGGTCCTCGGCGTTTAGATTAGTGAAAGCCTTAAGGATATGATGCAATGCGAAGCAGTGTACAACAAAGCTAACCGCATGCTAAGTATGTTTCGGCGTATTTTCGGACATTTTCCCGCGAAACATTCCCAATTCCAATAAATAGGTATATTCACCTAATGATCGACTACTCATTCCGAACTGGTGCGCCGTGGCTATAAAAGGACATCAAGCTGCACGAGAATATTTATCACAGAGCAACTAAAGTGGTTGGCTGTCTCCAGAACCTACCATATATGTATTAATTGGTTCATTTTAATTTGGATTCACTGCCTCACAGACGGGTTTAATTGGATCTATTCATAACTTATAAAATAACGAACTCAAAAATGCACCGTCTGAGGTATCTATTTCGCCTCCGGTCAAGCCATGCCACACGTACTCATTCACTGGCATTTGCTATTCCACATTCTCACCGGAACTACCGTCGGTTCTTTTATCCGCTGCGCGTTTCTTTCTCATGAAACTCCCTACCGTCAGAATTTTTACAAACATCCAGTGAAAGGATTTTCATGAACAAATTTGATATATTTATGCGTAGTAATTCCACACTACATTCCATTTATCTTACATGACCTTTATACTAATGAATATGTTTCCATCATACCGAGATATTACACGACATATTTGTCTATAGATATTTATAAATATTTTTATAAGAATATCCAATGGTGTTGTTCAGCTACGAGCTTTTTTATAACATAAATTCTTGAATCTTGAATCTTGAATCGAGGAGTCACTGACCCCGGCGAACATTTATCCGTTTTTGTCAACATCTGCGCGGATATCTGGGCAAATGTTGGCCTGTTCGAGTATGATTGATTTTCGATCGGCTCTTTGGCAGTAAACTCTAAGTCGGGTAACGATGGTGGTGGTGGTGGTGACGTTTGTTAAAGTTCATTCAGTTTTTGTATACTGGATTCCAGTCCATTTAGACGCGTATCAAATTCATACTCGGTTCGGGGTGTTTGAGCAACACATTACATTGGTCATCCTAAAGCGCCTCGAGTGCTTGACCATGAATCACTTTGTGATTCTGTGTTTGAGCATCGTCGTTCGTTGAACGAACCATATGTAACAGTGGAATTCAAGTCTAACTATGTTTATCAATTATCTACTTTTTCACGGCTCACTAAAACTAATTTTACTGTTTTCTTCGGATGACAGCAAACTGCCAGGAGCCGGTATGTTTTTTTAAGTGCGGGGGATGTAAGAAGCAAATCGCTTTGGTCATCCATGACCGCCTTGAAATCTCGATGTGATTCTGAGTTGAACACCGTTGTTTGTTTTACTAACCCTGAGTAACAGTGGCATTCAAGTATGCCTTAGTTTACCACTTAACTACTGTTCCAAGGCTCACTGAACCTAATCTTACTGTCTCCGCATGATGACGGAAAACAGCCAGAAATCATTAGTGGAGTGTAATTTCGGGCGATATGAGCAACACATAACTTTCGTCATCCATAGGCGCCTTAAGTGCTTGACCATGAATCACTATGTGATTCTGTGTTTGGACACCGTAGTTCGTTGTACGAACCCTATACAACAATGGCATTCAAGTATAAACTCAGCGTGAAGTTTTTTCATCAATGATTTTATACCCCACCTTATCATATCTACGTTGTTAAGATCAGCGCTATGACATATACAGCATGTGATTAGCTGGGGCAAAATCTCCGATCGGTGAATGATATTCACTGGCATCTCCTCACTCCTTTCGGATTTAAAATAATGTTCGGTTTTTATTAGTTTTAAACGTTTTTTACAATTTGAATTCATTATCAGCTCCAAAATAGAAATACCGATCCAAATAATGTACCTTGAATTACTACTTTTAAGTAGCATACCACAGTTAAATTAGTTCTGCATATCAAACTCACATAGGGCCAGTCCGATTTCGATCAAATAACATCTCGAGCTAGACATAATATATTAAATTGATAAAAATTCAAAAATACTATTTCTTAGACATTATTTTCATTTGGCAATCACATTCTTCACACATTTGCCAAAAGATTGGGCTTTGGACTCTGATTAGTTTATTCGAAATAATACGAGGGACTTGTAGGGAATTTCATGATACAAGCAATATATCAAATTTATGAATTAAGGTTAACTTATCTGGCATGTTATTTACGAAAAGTAACACATTTGTTTTGTATAAAAATGTCAAATATTTCTTAATTCACTTTGCATTCAGATTAGAGTACCTAAATTTCTAATTAAGTCAATAAATATGAAGTGAAAGAGAAAATAAAGACCCTTTGTCTTGAACAATAAAAACGTCAGACACATTTGCTCAATCAGGATTATTATAAAAGTATTAGTCATTTATGCTCGAACGTTTGTTTTTTCAATCACATGTAGATTTGGTTTGAACCTATGTTCCTGAAAAATTGCAACCATTTTCATCAGATAACCCGACAACATGATCTGTTCTGCTTGTAACCAGAATTTAAGTAATGTAAGATCATTGTCCGCATCCGTTTGCAAGCATTAAAATATGGAAATCAAGTTGTGTGCGTATATTACTGTTGAATAAATTTGTTAACACCAACCGAATCAATGTGCCCAAACACATGTTGTTATTCAGTTAATCAATGATCAATGGACAAAAATTATATGCACTTCCATGTAACTATTGTATAGGTTGGTACAACCTACATGTAATAACCACATGTGCCCAAACACATGTAGACTTGGTTTGGAAATAATGTTCATTCGCATGCATTATATACAATTACACACCACGGCCGGATTCCTGCTGTTCGCACACATCAGTGAAGGACAGGATCCGCTGCAATTGAAACAGTGGAAGAACGGAAAACAAGCTGAAATTAAATCAAACTGTTTGCGCAAACACACAAAGAGAAGGTGTGAAAACACGATCATGAATGAAATGATCATGTGCACGCATTTCCATCACACACACACACACCACATATGGATTCGTGCTCCTTCAACGCATCAGTTGAGGACAGTAAAATCCACATCCGAATGCGCTTCAATCGGTTGAAGGTTGGAAAACAAGCTAAGTTTGTAATCCACTGTTAGACAAGCTTTGCAACACCAGCCTGCCCTAACGCATGTGCGCAAACTCATGTCTACAGGGTTTAAACTAATCATCATGAACCAAACGCTCGTTTGAATTCATACACATCTCAAAGTCACACAACAACCAGTTCTGTGCTATTTCCACTCGTGTGAATAAGACAGGTAGATCAGGATCCACATGCGTTCGCAAACAGTGGATGAATGGTAAACAAGTTGCGTTTGAATGCCACGTTGTATAAAGTTTGTACGATAAACATATTCAATCACATTTCTGTACACATATGTAGTTAGTGTTTAATTCCAGAACCATGAAGCCGTTCCAACAGAGGCATACCTGCTAAACGTGTTTATCATTCTTCCACCGCCCCAAACGCATGCGGATCATGATTATAATGCCCCTACCTGGTGAGTGTAAACAGCACGAAACCGGTCGTGGTGTGCGTGTGCGTGACAGAAATGTATGCACATGAGATTTTGTTCATGGTAATGGGATTAAACAAGCATACAAGCACAATTTGTTTACCTTTTTTCACTGATTCAAGCACATGTGGATCCTTATTCTACTGTACCTACCTGATGAGTGCACACAGCACGAACAGGTCGTGGTATG
Source organism: Atriophallophorus winterbourni (assembly GCA_013407085.1). Lineage (NCBI taxonomy): Eukaryota > Metazoa > Platyhelminthes > Trematoda > Plagiorchiida > Microphallidae > Atriophallophorus > Atriophallophorus winterbourni. The sequence continues at coordinate 51,684 of JACCGJ010022690.1, forward strand.
TGTGTGAACGAGATGCATGCAAATGTGCATTCTCTTTCATGATCATGGGTGGGCTCATGTGATTGAAAAGGTTGGTCGTACCAGCCTTATCCAGCAGTGGCATACAATTACAATTTTTTTTATACATTTTGCCACTGTTTCAAGCGCATACAGGATACAGATCCTACTGTCCCTTCTATGGTGCTTGCACACAGCAGGAATTCTTTCGTGGTCTGTGTGAGTGTGTGACGGAGATGCATGTCGATGAACGTTTTGGTTTATGGTCATGGGTTCAAACTCGGTCGACATGAGTGTGGGCTCATGTGATTTAATAGCTGCTATGTGCTGGATTCGAGAGACAGTTGTGCGAGGTGATCAACTAGATGGAATGCTGCAATCGTAACACAAATTTACATGGGCGGCAGTCACTCAGACGTATCAAATTACATACCTTTTACGCTGCTGCACTGTATCTCGAACCTTAAGAAGCACATAATATATGACGATATCCTGGGTCACTTTGAAAACAAAAGACTTTTATCTGCATCACAGCTTTGGTTGTGTCATGACTTTGTACGATTGGACAACGTCTGTTGTACCAAGACAATATGTTCATTTCTGCTATAATGATGTATCGAAGGCTTTTCTATAATAAACAACCCACAATCTGCTTCTGCAAAAGCGTGTACGATATGGGATAACAGGTAACATATTATCGTGGATAACGGATTAGCTGACAGATCAGCATGGGCGTGAGTGCCTTGACGGCAATCTGGCAATACCCATCAATGTCACCAGCGGCGTTCCTCAATGTTCAGGGGTTGGGCCAATCCTTTTCCTGTTATACGTAAACGAAAATACCTAAGCAGTACGTTATTTGCGATTTTTACTTGAACGGATTTGCTGTTTTCCGTTTCTCCGCAGGTGAAGATTACCCAAAATACAGCTACTGCTGCTGCAGACGAAAAATGAATTTGGTGTCAATTTACCGTTGCTTGAATAAATCCGTTATGAAAAAAAAGAATCATTTTTGTTATAAAATCTGTAGAAAACTTATTAAAGGGCCATCATTATGGCATTCTAAATTAAAATGGAAGGATATTTATGTAATTGCTGATTGAATATTTGGGGAGTGTTTCAAACTTTTATTAAACGAATCATACGTCATCAAACATATACTATAGAAAAATTCTCCAATTGTCAGAAAACTAGAAAAAGGTTCCTGTTTAAACATTACCAAATGCGAACCATGTGATGTGATGGGCACTATCCAACCCAGCATAATTCATACATGACGTAACTCAAAGCTCAGCCTTGGTGGTAATAATGTTTTTCGATGTACGCGAACGATGTACCTGAAATGGTATGCAGTAAATTCATTTTATTTCCGGACGACATCCAAGGTTGAACAATCGGGAGCATAGAGTTGATTGCCAAATTCTAAAAAAAATCTCCATGCACTTCATAGAAACTTGACTTATTATTAATAATAATAATAATATTCCTACAGCGAGCGAATCACAAAACATAATCCCAAATATTAAGTAACGCATTGATTTTTTCATTATGGTAATGTGGCTCACGACGAATTCGCTAGGTATGAGTAACGAACATTTTTACAAAGTCTCAATGAAAAAGGTTGGCGACATATCCCGCGTACTCTTTAGAAGGATTACATTAAATCGCGCAATGGTTCTTGTGAAACAGAGAGCACCGTTTATGACTATCAATTTCAAGAACAATATTATTTTTCCAGGATATCAATTGCCTGAAATACGATATATTCAACCACAAAAATGCAGGAATAAATTATCAATATTGTCCTTAATTTGTTTTCGCCAGCACAGAATGGATTTATATCTCACCGATCCTGTCGCACAAATCTTCTCATAGCATTGGACGACTGGACGAAAGAGTTGGACAGAAGTTCTTGCATCCACGTCTGTTACCTACACATTTCGAAAGCTTTTGACAGAGTCAATTATCATCCGCTTTTTCAAAAACTGATGCATTTAGGAATATGTGAACCGCTCCTCTCATGTTTGCGTGACTATCTGTCAGATCGCGACGCCCGAGTTAAAGTTAACGGAGTGCTATCACAAACGTTCAAAACCACCAGTGGAGTCCCACAATAATCTGTGTTAGGCCCGCTCCTCTTTCTGTCATACATATACGATTTACCTCCCTCATATCTTCTAGAATGGTCCTGTTCGCGGATGATATGAAAATTTGGACGCCGATTAGTTCTGCAGAGGATTGTGAGAAATTACAAATGGATTTGGACAGCGTATCGAAATGGGCTGCCATGAAGGACATGTCATTCAACATACAGAAATGTAAAATGCTCCATCTTGGCAAGAATGTTTCTTGGACATATCGATTGGTAACTAAAAACCTAGCATGGAGCTCGTTAGAAAAAGATCTTGGAGTGTGGATTAACCTGACGTGCACAGTGCACTGCCAGAATAAATATCGACGGGCCCACAGATTGTTAGGTATCGTTCGAAGAATATTTGGAAGATTCTCTCTGGTGACGTTACCAAGGATAATGAATGTCTACGTTCTCCTTACGATGGAGTATGCGGTCGAGGTCTGGGCTAATTGGCTTCGAAAAGATATCGCTCTCTTCGATAAAATCTATCATAGAGCAACAAAGTTAGTGATGTGTCGTCGCAATGTTCCGTATAACGGAAGACTGCAAAGTCTGGGTCTATGTGATATTACCCAAAGGAGGATACGACTTGATATTATTCTGACATATAGAATTGTGTCTACCGAAGAACATCCATTAAAACACTTGCTTGATGTATGTGATGGAAAAGTGACACGCGGACACACCTTAACCGTTTACGTTCCAAGATCCCGTATTGATTGTCGGCGACATTTTTTTCGCCGTAAGAACTATATTTTTTTGGAATTCCCTACCCCAACATGCGGTGGACTCTCCTTGCCTAGCGAAATTGGACTTGCACATGCAAACGAACATCATTCG
>JACCGJ010022691.1:0-14932 GCA_013407085.1 Atriophallophorus winterbourni
TATCTGCTCCTCCTCAGCTTGCAGACGACGCTTTACACAATAATATATGGTGTGCAAGCACAAGCCTGATCCAGGCAAAGTGCCGCACAGTCAGAGACTGCACGTGGGCGAAGATACTGTCAGGTTGCCCATGCCTAGACAGATATGAGTGGGGAATAGAAATATATATATATTTGCACAATCTGATACAGATATGGTGCCGTTCAACATAAACAATGAGATGTACAAAGCGAGAAGGGGTTACAAATCGGGTATAAACAGCGAGAAAATAAACAATGAGAGGGGAACAGTGGGTAATTTTTTGTCCAATTACACATCATTTTTTTGAATTTTTTTAAATAAAGTTTTTGAACAGCAGAGAATGTCAGAGAGTAATAGAGATGATGCACTTTTTTCATTGATGTCGGTTCATTGCCATCGTTGCCAATGTGTCGAACCATACACTCTCCCCTTCTCTTGCACCCCATCCAGGCAAGCGCGCTCGTCCAACCCTAGCTAGACCAGAAGTGAGCCTTTTCAAGCCACTCTTCCATGTTAGTGGCTGACCGCCAGCCACTTTTTTCCAGTCTGTACCAGCTGACGCATAAAGCGCTCGGCGTGGTAACCGTTCGGGTTTCATGCGCAGGACGTGCCCCAACCAGCGGAGGCGACGTCGGTTAATGGCTGTCTGAACACTAGTGCCGTTGCTTCCTAAGACGCGGCGCCTGACCTCAGAATTGCAAACGTGGTGTTGCCACCGTACGTGAGCAATCCTACGCAAACAACGTTGGTCGAAAACCTCAAGCCTCCTAACATCTTCTGAGCGAACTGTCCAACATTCACTCCCGTATAGCAATACTGTCCTTACCGAGGTGGAATATATCCGTCCTTTAATTCCCAAGCTTAAATCACGTCTCTTCCAGAGGCACTTAAGTTTAGCGAATGCCAGTCTGGCCTTAGCAATTCTGGACGTGATTTCCTTCTCTATCCGACCCCCAGCAACCACCAGACTTCCTAGGTATTTGAACTGCTCAACATGATCGAGAATCAGATCATTTATAGCAAAATTTGGCAGTTCACCAGACCAGTCCTGAAGGAGCACTTTACTCTTGCTTGACAAGAAGAACAGCCCATACTTAGATGCCTCCATTGCCATCATATCCAAATAGAAATAGAAATGATAGTGAGACTGCAGCGTGTTTCGGCATGCAGCTCACTACCGTTGGCTAATCAATTTAGCACGATGTTAGCCGCACAGCACTGAAATGCTGCACGATTGCACATCCGTGCACACAATGCCTCCAATGTGAGCGGCCAAATCGCAGAGTCAAAGCCAAGAGCTTCATATCTCTTTTGCAAACGTCTTTGTACCGCAAGTGCGGTCGACTTTCTGATTGCAACTTACCATAGAGTAGATCTTTCGGAATACGACCGTTTTCCATTCTGTGGGCATGGCCAAGCCACCGCAGTCGTAGTAGGGTGAACACGCTCTGTAGACCAGCTTTTAAAAGCACTTCAGCATTAGTCATTTTGTACATTCAAGAATGTTCAAGATCCGTGGATGAAAAGCATTCAGCTTCCGTTCGTGTCTTGCGTGGGTGGTCCAGATTTCACTGTCGTACAGCAAAGCATTCAGTACGCACATTCAACTTGCGTTTTCCTTATGAACGAGAGTTCAATCGAAACAAAATGACAGCTGCTTTGCCAATCCGCTTATTAATCTCCGTGTCTAGCGAGAGGTTATCCGCAATGGTTGAACTAAGATATGTGAAATGATGTACTGGTTCAAGCTGACAGTTTTCAACAGTGGTGATTGGAGGCGAAACAATCCCTTGACGAAGGACTTTATTCTTGCTTATGCTGATTGTTAGCCCAACGTCTTTGCATGCTGACGGAAAACAGCTAATAATCGACTGGAGGAGCTCTCCGGAGTGAGCAATAATGGTTACATTACATGCTCATTAAACAGAGAATTAAAGTTTTAAGTTTTGGATAATGTGGCTTATAACCGATTTCAGGGCGCCTTAGTTAGGAGAATAATCAACATTTTTGGTAACTAACAGTTGTTAACAGTGCTTAGTTATTTTCACAGTAAGCAATTTCGACATTGGATTCAGAAATCATCCATTTTCGATGGATCACACAAAATCAATGCACTGACACCACTTTAGAAGCTCAAGTTGTGTTTACATAAACCTTACCTAGTTTTTAGGCGCCGAAAACGCGGAATTATATTTCAAACGCAACTCAGCACACTCAAAATGATTATTGATTACACGTGGTATCCGTTTGCGTATAGTATGGAGACTAGAACACCTCTAGTAGCACAATACAGATAAGTATTTTCTATTTCGGGATTCACGTCTTGAATGACTCGGATAGAATAGAATAGATGTATTAAATCACAACGCTGTCGCATACAAAGTGCCGCACATCCAATGATGTGAGAAAAGATACTGTCAGGTAGATCGGGTCTTGACAAGTATGAGAATCAAAAAAGAATTCAGCTGTACTTTATCAGTGTTCCGGATTCACCTGGTTTTTTATCTTTAAGAAGATTCTAGTCAGAAACATCTGAATGCTTCGTTTTTTAATTTCCCGGTTTCTAGCTTTCATATCCACACGGAACCGCGCTAAATAATATCGATTAGCAATGGGGTAAGAATCGTTGTTAACTAATCTTACGTCTTGCTTAACACTAGGTTTCTGCGAATTCCTTCGAAATAATTAACAGTCGCTGGTTGCTATCAGAGGATAACATGCATGATGTGTCGTGAAGGATTATCCAACTTCAACTCATTGCCAGTATTAAAACAGCTATTAACAAATCATCGATTCACTTTATTTAGAGATATATGAACAATTACGCCTTTGTTTTGGCTCTGCGGTTATTTTAAAGTTAATTCGTTTGTCAGTAATCACATCGAAGACATCTGATATATTTAATGTTTACAAACCTCGCTTTTTAGCGATTACCCAAGTAGAATGTAGAAATAATGACAGACTTTATTTATGACATCGTAAAGTGAACTAACCGAACCTACAAACATGCCTTTGATATCAATTAAAAGTAACGCATCACAACTTAAAACACTCTGCGGAACATAGATGGTTATCTTGGTCAAATTATTATTCCAGATGATTTTGAAATTTTTGTAATATCAATCGCTAATACTCGGTAAATTTCAATAAATCAAATAGATTTTTGTAGAACTTACATAGTTGTAGGGTAAACTAACGCATAGAAATGTAGGGGCAATGGTCAATATTCAATAGTTTATTACGGTATAAAAAGCGGGGAGCTTGTACAAACCGCAGGGTGGATTGTGCGGTGGGTCAAAATGGTGTAATGTAAATGTAGCACGTCTACTTTTAAAAACTCACTACTAGACTAAATCATATACACATTATAAGCAACAATAATAGCGTTTCTAAATGTGAATATGAAACTTGAGAAAAATTATAAAAAGCAATATGAAGATTAGGTGATAATTTAATGATAAAATAAACATGCGAATTGAAGGACAACTAAGTTATTCTAAGCGCATTTATAAATAATACTAAGATAAACAAGAGAATTAAAGCTACAACATTACAATGTAGTTATAGATGCAAAAAGAGTTGGGTGAATTTTTCAGCGAAACATAAATGTTATTAAAGCGAAATTGGGAGTTTCTAGCCGTTATATTAGGCAAACATTCAATTCAGTTCAGTTCAGTTTAGTTCTTCTTCTTCTTGATAGACGACAGTGGGTCAAGCCCTTGTAAGCCGCATCTTTTATATCAGCAACATAGTCCAGGAGAACCTCGGCTGAAGAAATCCTGTCCAGTGTTGTACATCTTAGTTGTGATTACAGACAGTACCTTATCCACTATTTGCTTGAATTGGTTTTCAGATCTTGCTGAAATAACCTCTTCCGGAAGCGCATTCCACAACTTAACAATTCTTGTTGAGAGTGTGAATCCCTGTGTTAGGCGTAGTGTCTTTCGCTTTTGAAGCTTTAGAGCATGGCACGGGTTCTTTAGTCGGTCACGAGAGGGAAAACTCGCGCAGCTCTTCACCATATGCTCCCAGTAATATGCAACAACTTAGCAGTAGGTCGTAGCGCACACGCCGAATACTGAGCGACATGAGGTTGAGGCGTTGAACTCTCTCCACGTTAGGAATTGATTTCAATCCTTGTACTCGTTTCGTCTCCCGCCTTTGCATTTTCAAAACTTGTTACGTTCTCCCTTAGTTTGTGGATAGGTGGCTGGCAAACCATATTCCAAAACTGGTCTCACGTATGTGGAATAAGGAAAGCGAAACATTTGTGGAGTAATCACCGAGAACGACCGACTAATAGCCCACCATGCGTGGTTTGCACCAGGTTTTGTTCGTATCCTCCTTGCATTTAACGACCGAGTTGCAATTGTGCCCAGGTCATTTTCAGTATCAACCCATTTCAGTTGATGATCCCCGAGGAAGTACGCACCTTCAGACGTGCTTCGCACCAAAAGCATTGCAGCGCATTTCTGTCGGTTTACAGGAAGCTGCCATTTTACAGTCCAATCAAGCAATTTGTTCAATTCGTTCTGAAAGACTTTATTATAAGCAGAAGACATTACCGTACCCCAAACTTTTAGATCATCCGCAAAAAGTAGACATTTTATATTTAATGAGTCGTAGAGGTCATTAACATATACTTAAAAACAAGTAACGGGCAGAGAACAGATCATTGTGGAACCCCGGAATTTGGACGTGTAATCTGCGATTTGACTCCGTTAACCTCGGCCTGTTATAACGGTTAACAAGGAAGTCCTTATTCCAAATTAGAACATGTCCCTTTGCACCACGAGCACGGAGCTTAAGCAATAGAAGTTGAAATGGAACATGGTCAAAAGCCTTACTGTAGTCAATGAAGGCAGAGACTACCGGGGGGCCCATATCAAGTTCAGCAAACCAGTGCTCGCTAGCAGTGATAAGATTGGATGCGCATGATCGTCCTGGCGTTAATCCATGCTGAGCAGATGTTAGCTGACTGGTTGTAGAGAGAAAATCTTCAATCTGTTTTTTCAGCAGTCGTTCCACAGTCTTCCCAACTAACTAAGTGAGGGTAACCGGTCGGTAGTTAGCCTGATCACTGGTTGCACCGCCCTTATACACATGTTTGACAATGCCGTACTTCCAAACTTGAGGTTACCTACCACACCTCAGGTATAAATTGAAGATTAGCGCCAGTCGTTTGTGTATGATACTCGACAGTACCTTTAAAAGCATTGGGTGTATATCATCTGGGCCAGGTGCTGAGTGAACATCAAGTCGTTCAAGTAAATAGTGCACCATCTCTGGCGAGATCGAGATATCCGGCATTTTGGCGCTGCTCTCCTGAAGCAGAGGAATTGGAAACGTCCAGAATTTCTGTCAGTGGAAAGCTTCAGAGGAGCGCTCACCACTGCCAAAGTTGGTTCTTTGGTCTTTGGTACCGTCAACGTATGCGATGATACGTCAGATGTTTTTCAGGCCGTCTCTCGGTGCCAGTTAATTGTAGCTGCGACGGGGAAAACCGAAAGGGTTACTGTTCACCGAGCCAGTGAGATGTGCACACATTTTAAACATGACATTTAAAACGAAACAAAATATTATTGCATTTTTTTGCATATTCATGAAATAAAGTCAAAACTTTTTTACACGCACCAACCGATATGCAAGCGATTGGATTCTGAGCCAACTTATTCCAAAAGCTTACAGATCTTTCATTGCATACGTGTTGCCTCAGATTCAGACGATCGTGATTTTCCTTGAGCTTCAATGTATGCCCGCTACTTGATGGGTTGATCGCTCTAGAGAACAGGTTTGGACAATTTTAGTAGCCTAGGCATTTCAGGATTTTGAATGTTTCTTTTATGATACCCCGTAGACGCCGACGCCGGTTGGCTTTCGCAGATTTAACTTTAACAACTTTGGTAGCCGGAAATTGGACATGTCACAACAAATTTAAGCCTGAAGAGTTCTACTCTAGCTCGTTGTGCAGCTTGGACACATTGCGCATTCCATTTGAAATCCGCCATTACGACTATACATAAATTCTTAAGCCCCTGAATAGATTTAAAATCGATCCTACCGATATTTGCGGTTGTTGTCGACTCCTGCAGTCAACCGTTGACATTTACTATGATTCAGAGAAAGATCCCAATCCGGTGATCATTCAATGACCTTTTCAATATCTCTCAACAAATCATCGTAATCACTTAATCCGGTGAATTTTACATAATCAGCAAACATGTAGCAGAGTCATGACAATTGAGACTCCAAATCATAAATGTAGATAAGGTAGGGTATTCGGCTCAGTACTGAACCCTGTGAGACTCCACTGGTATCTTTTACAAATTCAGAGGAAGTATCACCTACAATGACCTGGAAGTTCTATTACCAAGACATTTGGTTATCCAGTCGTGTAGCTTAACAGATGTTCCTTTGGCAGCGAGGAATCTGTGACTCACCGAGTCGAAGGCCTTACTAAAGTCAACGTTAAAGACCACTACCCTCCCGCTTTCATACAGTGTCTTCGAAACTATCTACCTTGAACCAGCGATCGTTAATTGGTGCATTTATACAGCTAAACATCAACTTGAAATTGAGCTAATCAGCAAAACTTGTTACGTTTGTTCGATTCGAACGGGTGCGTATGAGGATCATAGCTTGTATCTGGGCGACGGTATACGTGAAAAATTGTTGATTGTATCAGACAAAAGATTGATAGCATAGAAATAGTGTTCATAGTTGACTTTTACTAGTTCACGCAAATGGCGTTGGAGACAAGGTGTATCGAGTTCCGATTTGATTACAAAAAGAGTACTTGTTACAACTTAACAAAATTTGGTCCATACGAAAAATATTAACACTTGTTCTGTCATTGAGCAGTGATTGCTGCCAAACAATTTAACAGGACTGCTTGTACATTGTAATGTTTCCGTGCTTGACCGAGAGTGAAGGGAATGTCGACTTCATTGAGCGAATTATGATGATACCTCCTTTCCCATCGATAGTTTATGAATAATAATTATTATTATTATTGTTATTAGTAGTAGTAGTAGTAGTAGTAGCAGTAGTAGTAGTAGTAGTAGTATTAGTAGTAGTATTCTCGGATAAACCAAGTCCTGCAAAGCATGATCATTGGTTTTTATAACAAAAGAAAACTGTAATTCAAAAATGTTGAGGTCGAACATAATTACACATTTTTTCGTTAGCAACCAAGAAAGAATAGTTGAGTAACATTTGTATACATGATAGCTTGCATAAAACATAAAAATGGATAAATTATTAAAAAAAATAATTAATAAGAATTCATATTTTTTACAACATAACAGTTTACAAGTTTACAAAGTAAATGTTTGAATAATAGGAAATGGCTCAATTACAGTTTGGGTAGGTCCGAATCGCACTCTTTATTCATGAATGATGTTCAGCATACGATTTCAAACACAGATAACCGGAGAGAACGATTCTGATCAATCGAAGAAATATATTTGTGAACGTAAAACTTAGTAATGAATCGGTATTTGCAGGTTAATGGTAAAATCTCGTTCGCGACACAAGATTTGTCAGACCAAGTGTGTTTATAAGAAGAGAGTTAAGTTTAATAATGCATGTACCCGCGTTCTGAATATTGTTAGGAACTGCTCAATACAATATATGCGCTAGCTTTTAAAGATGACAACTATGACTAAGATCGATCGTTCTATCTACTGCAAACAGTCAAATCACCTAAATTTTATGTTTTTGGAAGGTCTGATCAATATTTGTTGACCGACTTGCAAATTAGTAATATTTGCATACATTTGTAGTCACGCACATTGATTTTTATCCGCAGATGAACCGAACTACAGATTGTGGGAATGTCCACCTTGTTTACCGCATTCTTAATAATGTTGTTTATTTGGACCGTCAAAGCGTAAATTTGTTCCAAATATGTTTTCACCTCGCGCATTAACAATTCCACTTTTTGCGTGACAATTAAATCGGGCGTGATTAAAATTTATTTAAACATACATTTAATTCCTTTAATTTTGAAAATCTTTGAACATTTTGCTTTGTAAACTGATAATATTACACGCAATGCGTGCTTTAAATGATGTGCAGATTGCATATTTTGATCTATGAATGTTATGTTGCGCCGTTTAGAGAAATGTGAATTAAAAACGGCAACAATCATATATTTAAAACATCGTACAGGGTGAAGGTTTATCAACACTCTTCACGAGGACTGATACAGCTGTTAGACAAAAACGAATTTTTTCGGATTGAGATTTGACTGGTAATTAAAAGTGTTCATTCAACTTTAACCTTTTTCTCAAATTCGTTTATTTTATTCTAATAACCGCGTGGTTAGATAAATTGAAAAATCAAGTTGCTATGCTGAAAAAAGCAATCGCTTTACAAGTACCATTTGATGACAGCTATAAAAGATAAAAATAAAGAGGATGCAATCAAAATTCTATTGAGGTGCTTGGTTTGCGTGGTTCATATACCGTCAATATACATGGCCGATAGTGAAGTGCTCTTTGATATAAGCATACCATTTCGATTTGAATTCACGGGTCGTCTGAGCGTTCACAAGATCCTGTGCTAGTGAATTCCACAGAAAGCAAAAACGCACAGAGAATAAATGACGTATACAATCGAGTCTTGATTGCGGAATAACGAGACAACTTTAATGAGTCCGTGTATTCTTAGGGGAACTAACGTTTTTCAAAGCAATAAGAGGGTAATTTTCCATCCACATTATTTTATATGTATGGATAATTTAGCTTCTCACTCGTTTTGTGTAAAATCGGTCAATCCCAACATGGCCAATTGCTCTTGGTATGGGGTGTGATGCATCTAATTAAATCGCTTCGTGGCTCGGTGGTAAATATTAACCAGCAATTCAATGTCTTTACGCAGGCACAGTGCCCAAACTGAGATCATGTATTCTGTCTTGGTGGGATGTAAATATTTATAATTCGGTGAGCGTTTCAGGAAAGAACCGCCAAAATATTTCTCTAAAAATTTCTAAGATACCGCTTGCCATGTAAAAGACTTTCTGGCAAAGACAATTCGGTTTCATTTTAATAGTAATCCACATAAATAAATCCTTATCAACACTGGTCCAATTCAAGTGTTCATGACCAAGATTATGTGTTTGCCCTCATTAGCGGCCAGGTTGTAACATTTTACATTTACGTAAGTTGGATGTCATCTGAATTAGTTGAGACCAGTGATACAGGTCATCCAAATCCTCTTTCAGCATCAAACAATCTTCAATCGATCGGATATTCTTACATATTTTCAAGTCATCAGCAAAACAAACCATCTTGTATCGTACTAATTGCGCAATACTATTTATGTATAACAAGAAAACGGTATGCCTGAGCACTGTATATTGAGGGAAGCCGCTAGTGACGGTAATGGATTTTCATAGAACGCCGTCAATACGGGATTGCATATCCCGATCGGATAGATAATCCAGTATCCTCATTCTCAGCTACGCATATTCTCATCTATTGCTGAAAAAGTTTCCTGTTATCCCATATTGCACTAGCGTTCGTAGAAGCAGACTCTGGTTGACCTTATCGAATGCTGTTGATACATAAATATAGCAGGCATGAACGGAGTATCTTAGGTCAAAAGACGTTGTCTAATCTTTCAGAGTGATGAGTAAATTTTGCGAGACAAGATCTGTTTCGGCGAAACCCATGTCCGCTGCTGATAAAAGTCTTTTAGTTTCAAGATGACCCACTATACACTCAGTAGAATTGCTCTCAATAATTTTTGAGATGCTTGGGAGTAATGTAAAAGGCTTCTTGTTTGCTACCACGGAACGACAGCAACCCTTGTAAATTTGTGTTATCACACCTTTCCATGCTGACGGTACACCATTTTCGCGAAGACTCCGGATGAAAGCTTCCGTTAGACTGTATGAAAGCTCTGTATAACATACACGCATATTAGCTGGGGTAATTTTGTCTGAACCAAGTAATTTTTTGTACTTAGTCGCCGTAGGTGTCGTTCTAAAATGATGTGGTTAATTATTGTTTCAGTTAGAGGTTTCAATGATTTTGATGAATCATGCTGCATTGATTGATTTTTCCGGCAAAAACTTGGGTGTAACAGCCCGCAAGAGCATCCGCTGTCTCTTGAAACGAGGTAGTCATTCCTTGCTCGGTCAAAAGCGGAAAACACCTGGTTTTACTTTTGTTCTTTCATTCACTATTTTGTACAGTATTATGGATAACATTCCATTCTTTCAATTATGTGTTGCGGGTATTGCTGTATGTCTTGTCGAACGAAGGTGATCACTCTGTCCTGTATTGGCAAAAATGTAAACCAATTTGCAACAGTAGAATGATCACAATGAATGGCCAGTGCTCGTCTTCTCAGTGAAATCCATTTCCTTTGTCTATCGCGAACAGCGACTCGAAAGTTGCGGATATTTTTGCTTGGAAATGTGGAGAGTTTGATAGGATTTGAATCTGGCAGTAAATAAATAAATAATTTCATTCTTGGAAATTTAAGGCATACTAATCATAATCAATAGTTGCCAAAATGTTTGTACAATCAGATTGTATCATGTACAATTGCGAATACATTTTCAAGGTCCCCTTTGCAGCAGAATTCTACGTTTAATAAAAATAAAGTTAAACAGTATTTACAAATTGATTCCAGATAATCAATAAGTGATCTGATAATAAACAACCATGAGTTGTTATGTATATTTGATTCACTGAAATCAAGTTGGACCTCGTTTAGTTCACAGAGTACTTATCTTGGTGTCCAACAACCGAATTTACGGATGAACTTCGTCTCGTCGCTGTATCTTAAAGCACTGCAGACATAATCGAACACGAGTGCGACGTTGTCACGACGTTTCAATGTAGCTTCGTAGTCTATTGATTCGATGGTCGATGCGTTCGAACTCAAAACAAGTTCCAGAATAAATAGCGTTCTGTTTCTTTCATTCCCATATGGTTAAACATGTAGTTGTACAGTAATTCCGTTGGATGCTGGTCTTTTGAGTATAGCCGAGGAAGATTGAAGTTCTCGATGATTAGCATTTGAGCGTGTTGTCTGACGTAAAGACGCTGAAGACTGTCAACTAGCGTATCGTTGTGTTCTGCGGTCGATGTTTGTGCGCAGTATATGATCCCAATTGTACAGCTATCACCAGAATCCAGGTCACGTGAGCACCACATCATGTCAATGAGTTAGAGATCAGTATCTGAGATTATGCTTATGTTTAGTCGTTTGTGACAAATCAACGGAAAACCACCTCCGACACTACAATAGTCACGGCGTAGGAGTAACACATATAGTAAGTTCACTGTCAGCCATGTTCCATTTATACTAAGTTTTAGTCACAGCAACATGAGTAGTGTAATTGTCTGCACAGATATCAATCAGTTCAGTCATCTTGCTGACTAAGCATATAAACACATATGATCGATACTGATTTACGTAGTGATGAATCATGTGGTATGTGATATGGCATTAACCAGTTCGATACAGGATCCCGTTAAATACTCAGTTCCTGGGATGATAAAACATTTGAATTTTTTTCTGGTCGCCGACCGCTTGAATTTAAAATTAAATACCGGTTTGAATTGCTCGTTCCGAATAGATTTCATCCGCATCTACGACGTTTTTTGGTGTATTTATTCCATCAATTGGTATCGAAATGCTGCTTTCTCGTTATTTTCAGAAGAAGGAGTGTTTGGCTTATGACATTGGGTTTGGGTGGGCTTAGTCTAGCATCTTTGGTTAATGTTCGTTTTCCTATTTTCCATTACGACCTTACTATTTCAACCAAAGTACTAGGCAAAAACGAAATTTCCTGGTGTTTCGGTCAATCCCGTTTATATTTTGACGAAAAAGAAACTTTAAATTTGTCCACAACCAAGGCATTACATTCACTGAAATTTTTTTCAACTGAAAAGGTGTTTTACTTCTTAGTATGAAGTCCCGCGTTACGAACTCTGCCCAACACGTGTTCTGATTGGCTGAATCAATTATCTTTGATTAGTATTCACTGAAATTGCCTCACTGTAAAGTAAAATAGAGTACTTTTAGGGACGATATCCAAATGGCTCGGAATTGCTTTCTATACTCGATTTTAACCCGGTTAGAGATACGCGCAGAATTGTCCAATCAATGCAAAACCAATATATTTGCCAACAATTGCTCTATAAAATGGGGTACTAAAACAAATATACAATAATATACAAAATACCTCAATACTGAAGATCCGGGAATAATTTCAATAACAATTAAGAGCATCTATGGGCGGAAAATATGGCGCAAGTCCAATCAAGTAAATTGCGAACCAGCAAAAATGTCGGGAAAGTTCAAAACAAAATAAGAAGAGGAAGTACGAAGTAAGGAATCTTTCAGGAAAGTAAATGTTAGCAACAAAAAAATGTGTACAATTCGATAGAAGCACAAAAAAATGGAATCCAGGCAGGCCAAAATTTACCAAACTTAAATGTGAAAATCACATTTACACTGCCCCCCGGAAGCCACTCAGCTCCAAAACATATTTATAAACACATCTCCATAGTTCGCTATACTCCGAATAAGTAGACAAACGTTCCTATCTACCGTACATTTTTGCCAATTCTAAAATGATACAATAAGACTATGTACAAAATTGTTAACTACTCATTAGTAGTTGAAATTCACAAAAATAGATGACCACAATGTAATTTTTTACCAGCGAGAAATTAGAAACAGCATGTCAATCATCAAGGCATGGGCATAACCACACAAGACTTGTACCTCATAAGCAATTGTTATGTGCTGCTGGCTTAGTTTCCGGAGACAATAAGCCCAAACCATCTATAAGCAATTTGCATGTCAATAGCACATGCGCTATGGGCCGTAGCTGCTTAATATTCCACAACGGAAGTCATTGCTCTATGGAAACCTTTTGAAATTTGCATGCACGAGCCGTCTATATTGTTAAATGTTGCCAAAGTAATTTAGGTTGCATGAGCAAAGCATAGGAGGCACCTTTGTCACGTTCAGCCATTCGCACCGGCGCATAATGCAGGTGTCAGGTTGTCCTGGCCTGCGCCGCGCAACCATTATCTAGTCGGACTTGGACCAACACGTATTTACGTGTTTGTGATGATCATGGGTCTCAAAGGATGCATCACGCACGTAGGTGTATGCTCCTTAGTACATTATCGCCGGATGCTAAAATGCATGTGCAAGTGCTCCGTGGCTGTATACAATGAATACATCACGCATAGCGTATGTATCATGGCCTGCGATATTTATTTTTTTATTTTTTTATAGGATAAGGAGCTTTTGGCGACTAATGGCTGGAACAATCTTTGACAACCTGTTACACTGTCCCGGTTATGAAAGCATGATATGTAACGATCGACAAGGGCCAGCCATAATGCATTTCTCATATGCAACTTTCAAAAATGCACAATCTATGAATAGTGCACATGTCCACAATACGTCATGGCAACATTTTCTATCAACCCGAAGTATCTATAACCATAATCCAATTTGTCTCCGAGGTACATGGTGTGTTATGCGCCATCACCAATGATCAACATCCTGGTTACTTTCTACTCGTCTACTACCCCCTCAAGAAGACAGAGGGATCGAACGTCCCTCCTCAAAGACCCTTTAGCAGTTTTAATTGTCACCTGTCTCACCAGACCGTCGGACCCTGGAAGGGTATCGATTACCAAGCCCATAGGCCATTTACCTCTGGAACAATTTACCTTAGTCAGAAGCACTAAATCTTCTACCCCGAGGTTTCGCTTTGGCTTCAGCCACTTACGGGTTATTTCTAGGGTTGGTAGATACTCGCTCTTCCAACGTTTCCAAGAGTTATCTGCTAACTGTCGCGCTTGACGCCATCCTTTGGACATTCTTTCTCCTAAAGGAATATTATTATCAATCAGACCAGCGTTAGATCTTAAAAGCAACACATCATTTGGAGAAAGAGCTGACGGTCGCTCTGGGTCATCATAAACCGGAACAATAGGTCGGTCATTAACTATTCTTTCCGATTCTGCTAGTGCTGTCAAAATAACTTCGTCCGAAACGACTTGTTCTTTCACTAGATGGCTCAATATCTTACGAATTGTTCTGATCTTCCTCTCCCAAACTTCACCACGATGGCTGGCTGAAGGAGGATTAAAGTGCCATTCTATACCACGTTTAGATGTCGCGTCGGCGATAATGTTTCGATTCAAAGAACGACAAATATTTTTCAATTCAGTTTCAGCTCCAACAAAATTAGAGCCATTGTCACTATAAAGGGCGCTTGGAGTTCCTCTTCTACATACGAATCTGTTCAAAGCCATTAGAAATGAGTCCGTTGAAAGGTCATGAACTAATTCAATATGCACTGCCCGCATTCGCATGCACGTAAATAGACACCCATAGCGCTTAGCTACGCTTCTCCCTTGCTTAACACAAAAAGGGCCAAAATAATCAACTCCGGTGTGTTCAAAGGCGTGTAACCCCGTGTCGGTTCTAAATGTCGGGAGTGGCGCCATGGCCTGATGGCAGGGCGCCGCATGTAGGCGTTTGCACTCCATACACGAGCGTAAAACTAGTTTAATTACCGCCATCCCCTTTATGATCCAGTACCTCCGGCGAATAATAGACAGAACATGTGAAGCTCCCGAGTGGCCACACATCAAGTGATAATGCTGTATTATTAAGTCGGTGACTGGGTCATTATTAGGCAAGATAGGGATACTTTTATCCATTTTATTGTATACTCTACCCCTTAGACAGACGATTCAGTCTACAATGACAGGCTTGAAAGCAAGCAAATGCTTTCGGGGTCTGTTGCGTTCAGCTATTTCTGGGAAGTGATTAATGTTCACCATACGAAGGATGTCTATCCTATCACAGTTCAGCTCCTTAGCCTTGATACTACCGACATCCAGTAGTAGGTCTGTTC